>RJWJ010007250.1:0-58433 GCA_004363605.1 Indri indri | reverse complement strand
AAAAAAAAAAAAATCCAGGACTTGGAAGAAAAATTCACTAAAGAAATTGAAATATTAAAGAAAAATCAAACAGAACTTCTGGAAATGAATTTATTGAAGAAATTACAAAACACAGTGGAAAGTCTCAAGAACAGGGTAGATCAAACACAAGAAGGAATCTCAGGGATTGAAGATAATACCTTTCAATTAAATAAGTCAGTCACAGAGATAGAGCAGAGAAATAAGAGAAAAGAGGAAAGCCTACAAGAAATGTGAGATTATGTGAAGAGGCCTAACATGAGAATCATAGACATCCTTGAGGGTGAAGAATAAAATACACAAGGGTTGGATAAGCCATTTGAGGATATAATAGAGGAAAATTTCCTAGGCCTTGCTAAAAATCTAGATATCCAGGTACAAGAAGCTCAAAGAACTCCTGGGAGATTCACTGTAAACAGGAAGACACCATGACACACAGTCATCAGACTAACCAAAATAACCACCAAAAAGGCCCTCCTATGAGCTGTAAGGTGAAAAAAGCAGGTAACCTACAAAGGAAAACCATCAGAATAATGTCAGACTTCTCAACTGAGACCTTACAAGCAAGAAGAGACTGGGGCCCCTTCTCACTCTTCTCAAACAGAATAATGTCCAGCCTAGAATCTTGTACCCTGCAAAACTAAGTTTCATATATGAAGGAGAAATAAAGAACTTCTCAGGCAAGCAAAGACTGAGGGAATTCATCAAGACAAGATTTTCCCTAAAATCAATTTTAAAAACCAGCCAAACAACCCAATGGAATATTAGGCAAATTTGTATTTACAGAAAATCATGAAAGGAGGAATGCAAATGACCAATAATATAAGATTAGATGTTCAAGTTCGGGAAAATGCAAAATATTAATAAAATAAGACACCATATCATACTTGTCAGATTAGCAAAAATTTAAGTCTGAGAAAATAATGGGGAGAAAATAAATATGAGCTCTCTAGATGATGTGTATATTGGTACAATAACTATGAAAAAGAATATTTATATCAATAAAAAATATGACACAGACACCCTACAACTCAGCCACTTTTCTCCCAGGTATGTGCCCTAGAAAACTTCCCCACCTGCCCAAGGAGATAGGTTAAAGCATCTCCATTACTGTGACTGTTTTTATGGACTGTTGAAGAATATTAATGTAGACAATCACCACCTTTATTATTTTGATCACCATCCCAAATCTGGTCTTTATTTGCAGAAGTTCCCACAAAACTGAGTACATTCAGTCAGACACAGCCTTTATCTAGGAGGGCATAAAAACTGCAAGCATGTGTCTGCACACACGCATGCACACGTAACCTATAAAAGCATTTGCCACATTCACTAGATATGTAGTTAATTTTTAATTATCCATGGTAATGGAATACTTTCCTGATACCATCCTGGAGAGGGTGATTATTATAAAACCCAGACCTTATTTTGGCCAATAATTTCAAATTCTTCCCTGTGTGTTTTTGTGAACTTTTTGTTTGTTGAAAACTCTATTGAGGACATAATCCTGGCCAATCTGAACTGTGAGTCTGGAAAATACCAACAAATAGTTGAAGAATTTAAGATCACCAGTTTTCTTTGCCTAATTACTGAGCTATTCTAGGGTGTGAAGTAAGGATAGAACTATTGTTCACAAAAGGGCATGAGTTCCCATTTCTCCAGCCAAAAAACCTATCTCGACTCTTTTATTCACTTCACAGTCTCTATTAGATGCCTCTCCCTGAAAACCTTCTAACTGAATAATTGGGTTCTTTATTAATAATATTAGTTACTCGAATTGGGAAAGGAGGTGGATATGCAGAAAGATGATGATGAGGTCATGATTTGAGGTTACTAACCTACTACAAAATAAAGTCCTTTTAAAATGCCTTTCAGACAGTTTTATAGTCTTGGTAACATCAGATAAGAAAAGTTTCCCCAAAGCTCCAAACTCGAATGTTGGACACACTAGTCCTAAAGTGTAGTGAATCTGTTAATTATAGCTGTGTACATGTAAATAGCCACCACCAACAATACACTGAGGTTAAATCAGTGGTTATCTTCAGCACGTGATTTCAGGACTCTAAAGAATCTCCACTCACGCCCAAATTCTCATCACTGGACTAACTGATTGCTGAGGTGGTACTATTAAAGATTCATTCCTGTTGTTTAATAGTTCCTTCACTGCCAAAATGCACAAATTCTTCAGGAAGTGAATGCATTAATCAACATCAGCCATTTAAATCTTGATGGGAATGAGAGTGTAGGACCCACTCTATACAGGCATACCTCATTTTACTGCACTTCACAGATATTTCATTTCTTACATATTGAAGGTCTATGGCAGCCCTGCATTGAGCAATCTATCAGCACCATTTTTTTCCAACAGCATGTGGTCACTTTGTGTCTCTGTGTTACATGTTGGTAATTCTTGAAATATTTGAAACATTATTATTATTATATGTGTCGTGGTGATCTGTGATCAGTGATCTTTGATGTTACTGCTATAATTGCTCTGGGGCACCATGAATTGTGCCCATGTAAGACAGTGAACTTAATCAAAAAATTCTGTGTGTGTTCTGACAGTTCTACCCACCAGCCATTCCCCCACCTCTCTCCCTCTCCTCAAGTCTCACTATTCCCTGAGACACATGATATTGAGATTTACCAATTCATAACCCTGCAATAGCCTCTAAGTGTTCAAGTGAAAGGAAGAGTAGCACATCTCTCACTTTAAATCAAAAGCTAGAAATGATTAAGCTTAGTGAGGAAGGCATGTCAAAAGCTGAGACAGGGCAAAAGCTAGGCCTCTTGTCCTAAACAGTTAACCAAGTTGTGCATGCAAAGGAAAAGTTCTTGAAGAAAATTAAAAGTGCTGCTCTAGTGAACACATGAATGATAAGAAAGCCTTATTGCTGATATGGAGAAAGTTTTAGTGGTCTAGATAAAAGATCAGACCAGCTACAACACTCCATTAAGCCAAAGCCTAACCCAGAACAAGGCCCTAACTCTCTTCAATTCTGTGAAAGTTGAGAGAGGTGAGAAGCTGCAGAAGAAAAGTTGGAAGCAGCAGAGATTGGTTCATGAGGTTTAAGGAAAGAAGCCGTCTCCATAACGTAGAAGTGCAAGGTAAAGAAGCAAGTGCTGATGGAGAATCTGTAGCAAGTGATCCAGAAGATCTAGCTAAGGTAGTTTATGAAAGTGACTACAATAAACAAAGATTTTTAGTGTAGAAGAAACAGCTGCTCTATTGGTAGAAGATGGCATCCAGGACTTTTATAGCCATAGGAGAAGTCAATGCCTGGCTTCAGAGCTTCAAAGGACAGACCGACTCATTTATTAGGGGCTAATGCAGTTGGTGACTTTAGGTTGAAGCCAATGCTCATTTAGCATTCTAAAAATCCTAGGGCCCTTAAGAATTATGCTATGTCTATACTGCCTATGCTCTACAAATGGAATAACAAAGCCTGGATGATAGCACCTCTGTTTACAGCATGGTTTACTGAATATTTTAAGCCCACTGTTGATGCCAACTGCTCAGCAAAAAGGCTCCTTTCAAAATATTACTGCTCACTGACAAGGCACCTGGTCACCCAGGAGCTCTGATGGAGATTAATGTTTTCATGTCTGCTAACATGACATCTGTTCTGCAGCCCATGAATCGAGTAATTTTGACTGTCATGCCTTATTTTATAAGAAATATATTTTGTAAGGCTATAACTGCCATAGACAGTGATCTTCTGATGGATCTGGGCAAAGTAAATTGAAAATCTTCTGGAGAAGATTCACCATTTTGGATGCCATTAAGAACATTCATGATTCATGGGAGAAAGTCAAAATATCAACATTAATAGAAGTTTGGAAGAAGCTGATTCTGATCCTCATGGATGACCTTAAGGGGTTCAAGACTTCAGTAGAGAATGTAACTGTAGATATTGTGGAAATAGCAAGAGAACTAGAATTACTAGTGGAGTCTGGAGTGTGACTGAATTGCTACAATCTCATGATAAAACTTGAATAAACGAAGAGTTGCTTCTTATGGATGAGCAAAGAAAGAGGTTTCTTGAAATGGAATCTACTCTTGGTGAACATTACTGAAATGACAGTAAAGAATTTAGAATATTGCATAAACTTAGTTGATAAAGCAGTGGGCAGGGTTTGAGAGGATTGCCTCCAATTTTGAAAGAAGTTCTATTGTGGATAAAGTATTATACTATCTAACAGTATTGCACACTATAGAGAAGTCTTTCGTCAAGGGAAGAGTCAACTGATGTGGCAAACTTTATTGTCTTATTTTAAGAAATTGCCACAGCCACCCCAACCTTCAGCAACCACTGTCCTAATCAATCAGCAGCCATCAGCATTGAGGCAAGACCCTCCACCAGCAAAAAGATTACAACTCATATGATCTTTGATGATCATCCTTTAGCAATAAAGTATTTTTAAATTAAGATATGTTCATATTTTAGGCATAATGCTATTGTATACTTAATATACTACCTTTTATTTAATATATGTACTGAAAAACGAAAAAAATTTATGTGACTTACTTTATTGCAATATTCACTTTATTGCTGTAGTCTGGAACTAAACCTGTAATATTTCTGAGGTATGCATACAATCAGTTTTAAGGTCTTTAAAACTGAGGTATCATATGATTCAATAATTTCATTATTCAAAAGAGATCTGGCTGAAAAATTCTTGTTAGGTTTTTATTTTGTGTATCTACCCAGATCTCAGGTAATATTTACATATTTTAATCTTGCTTCCATATTCCTTTGGATTTTTTTTTTGGGGGGGCAAATATTGTAAATACTAAAAAAAATTAAAATACATATGAATGTGGTTAGTTGCAGATTTGCGCACACATGCAAGATGCATTCTTGTGTTTATAGTAATTCAAGTTCATAGTATAGCAACTACAGATAGTAGAGAACTCTGATTTTGGAGTTTTTTTTCCTTTCATTAAAAATTTGATTAGGTGAAACGTGAAAGTCATTCTAGGTAGTTCTAGGTAGTCTTATTTTCTTATATAGCTTAAAATTAAAGCCTTCAACTCTGCAAATATAACATATTTAAAAACAAAAGTCATTTTAAAATATAAATATTTATCTGAATTCACTTTAGTATTAAATTTAGTTTTTAATTACAATTCCAGTTTGCCTTAAACTTTATTCCCTGTTCAAAATCGAAATATCTTATGAGATAGAACACCTTAAAACTAAAATTAAGTTTTAATAACAGCAAAAAATAAAGAAAAAATTATGTATAATACTCTCACTCAAAACAATCACAGCATTTCACAGTGCTAGTTTGTGTTCTTGTAGTCTTTTCTCATATGCATATGTATTTTATTATAGTTATAATTAAAATGTAAGTAAAAATTTTATATTAATTTTC
Organism: Indri indri; assembly: GCA_004363605.1. NCBI lineage: Eukaryota > Metazoa > Chordata > Mammalia > Primates > Indriidae > Indri > Indri indri. The sequence goes on along the minus strand of RJWJ010007250.1, from coordinate 53,036 downwards.
ACTGAACTTCATAAGAAGAACAATTTTCCATGTTTTATATGGGCTTTGTATCTGTAATTTTAATTAACCAAAAATATTGCAATGAATTTCTTAACAATTCCCTTATAGTTTGAATATATAGTATTTAAATGCCAACTTACAATTTGTAAATGGTGCTGTGGTTAATATACTCATGAATTTAACTTATTTACAAATCTAAGATATATTCCAAGAAATAAAATTGTGAGTCAGAGAATGTGAGCCTTTTTTAAAACCCTTGATACATATTGTCAATTTGCTTTATAAAGTTTATTTTTACCAATTTACAAAGGCACAGTAATGCATGAGAATTATCATCATCTTAGCAGTATTCATTAAATATAGTTTAATCTTTTTCTGGTCACTATTTATTAGTGATCTGTAGGTACAAAGAGTTAAAAGGTTATGAACCTGTGAAGAAATTCTAGAACTTAATGATAGAAAAATGTTTTTTTCCCCCTCCCTCCTTCCTTCCTTCCTTTCTTTTTTTCTTCCTTTTTCCTTCTTTCTTTTCTTTTCTCTTTTTTTCTTTTTGTTTTTTTTTTGTGGGGAGAAAGCATTTTAATTCCCCTTTCCCTTATTAAGGTTAGTGAAGTGTGGTCAATGCATTAAAGAAATGACTGCTACAAAATTAATAAGTCAACCTGAAGCAACTTTCTTTCAGGTGTTACTTTCCCATCCTCTAAAAATCAGGGTTTTTTCTTAATCATTGCTATCAATGTGCTTTGAGTTGCAGCACCATTGAAAACATGATCTATGTTTAGTAAGTGAGTCTACTGGACTACAGGCAGCTCGCTGTCAGCCACACCCAGGATTCTGTCTACTGGCCTTGGTTTGCTGATGGAGCCACACGCTTTCTTGGTATGATTCTCTCATGTGTCATAACAGAACTGCAGTTGCCTAAAGGAAGAGTTACTTGATTGTTGCCTTTCATAGGGCCGTATGTCTTTAGTGGCTTCTGATCACTAATTGGGACTTTTATTCCCAATCCTTAGAGTCTCTTCCTTGTTTTGGGACACAGGATTTCTTTATCTCCACTTTCTGCCCTTTCTTGAAGAAATGCTTGCTGTTCCATTTTTTGTTTGTTTTTTGCTTTTGTTTTTTTTCCCCCCTAATCAGCAGATTGCTGGCCTCTGATACGTTTTTCCCTGTATTCAAACCCCAGATCCATCACTTACTAATGGCCTAACCTATGAAAGTTACTTAACTTCTCACTTAGGTTTTCCAATCTATAAAGTAGAAATTATATTATCTATTACACAGGGTTGTGAGTGGGGAAAGTTTGAATCCCATTCTCTAAATCTGTATATACAAGAAATTTAACTTTATTTCCTATGAGTCACATAAATTTCACTGCCTGGCTGGTAGTGAATTTCAACCCGGTTATATTGGACCTACTCATGCCAGAAATGCAAAAGCTTACATGTTACCTGGAAAATGGGGAAGGCAGTATGAACCACTAGTCTCTAGGATCCCATTGGTATCCATGACATCCTTTATATGCAAGCCCACACTGGCACCTGGACATAGCAGTACTTTGCTTTTGTGCTAGGCTTTGGATGTGGTAAGCTTTGGCAAGGCTAGGGACCTAGTATCTGCAGGCATCCTAGGCACACCTCAGAGCTATTCCTCCTCCTCATGACTTCTGTCTTAAACAAGAGCCCGTGGCCCCCTTGCTTGGGAACCACAGACCTCTCCCTCCTGCCCAATCCAGGAAGCACATGTGTGTGTTTGGAATGTTGAATTGTTTTGTCTGGGGGGAAGATTTTCACTCCTGAATCTCTTTTGAGACCATAGCTTAAAGATTATTTTTAAAAATGGGGTTTGCTTTTTAGAAGCAAATCTAGAGTCTTGCTGGCTTCCTTTGTTTTCTACTGTCCCCTAAAGAAATGACACACAGTTTGCTAACTTTATGAGTGCTGGAGTTTGAGTGTTTGCCCCCTCCAAATGTTGTGTTGAAAATTAATTCGTGTTGAAAATTAATCTCCAGTGTGGTGGTGTTGAAGGAGGGGTCTAATGGGAAGTATTGGGTCATCGGGCAGACCCCTCATGAATAGATTAATGTCCTCCCTTGGGGAGAGTGAATTCTCACTCTTTTAGTTCCTGGAAGAGCTGGTTGTTAAAAAGAGCTTGGCACCTCCCCACCCTCTCTCTTACTTCCTCTCTCATACTGCATAGCTGCCTCCCCTTCACCTTCCACCATTGAGTGGATGCAGCCTGAGGCCCTCACCAGATGCAGATGCCCAGTCTTGAACTTCCCAGCCATCAGAATCATGAGCCAAATAAACCCTTTTTCTTTATAAATCCCCCAGCTTCAGGTATGTATTCCTTTATAGCAACACAAAGTGGACTAAGACAGTGAGTACAAGGAGATAGGAACAAGTACAGGGAGAAAAAAATCCCATTATTAATAATCTCAAAATATTATCTTGCCAAATAGGGATTTAATGATATTATTTCTTTCTTCTCTTTGTATTTTCTATTTTTTGCTTCTTCTGTTTCCTCCTTGTTACTAATAAAAGATTAGTGGTAATAAGTGCAAAATGGTCTTTTATCACCCCCACAAGCCAATCGTAATGCTCTTTTCCTTATAAGAAATGAACTGGCCCATCACAGTGTATCTGGGTTTTGGTTCCTGTTTCCTGTTGCTCATTGGTTACAGAAAATTCAGGATGGCATCAAAAGAGGTATTTGTTCATTTTTCTGGCTACCCTTTGGCTGGGAATTGTTCCAGAAGCCTGAAGGTCCTGGAAATCTAGACACTGGGAAACTGAGGTTTTCTGTGTTAAACCTCTACATGTTTTCTCAGGATGAATTGACCTAAAGGTTCAATGTAGTACACACTTTCATGCTGTGGGCACTTAGCAAATACTTGTTGACTAATTGGCAACAATTCCTGGTCTACTTGTGGGAAAATGGGGAGGTAAAATAAATTAGCCAGGCCTCCATGTTTCCTCAGTCACCCAAAGGAAAAGTTATTAGTGGCTACACACAGTGGCTGGAAACAGGCATCTGGGCAGGAAAACCTGAAGAGAGAGGGACCACGGGGGCCGCTTTCAGTAAACACTTACACAAGGCATTTCAGTAATTTGTGAAGGAAGTGTTTGAGGTAAGTTTTTTTGGGAAATCATCAGAAAAAGCCCTTATTACCAACAGAGAGGTCATTGAAATCTAAATTACTAGTTTAAAATATGATGTCAGAGAACTTTCTCTTTTCCAGCTCAGAACTATTTCTGTCCTAACGAATGAACAGGAGGCTGCTCCCTCAGGTAGCCAATCTTGTTTTAAAGGACTTTGAAGCAATACTCAAGGAACAATGGTCAATGCTTATTTCTTTGTTTGACAATGCTAATGAAACTGTCTCTAGTAAAAATAAAAATATAGCTAAATACAAACTTACTTTGATTTCCCTTAGAGTTTAGACTTTCCATTATTTTGGAAGAACAAGTGAACATATGTTCCTCTATATACATACCTATTTATAGTCTCTGGATTGAAAGTGTTTTTCTTAGATGAGGATCTTGTCCTGAGGCCTTTAGCCAACATTTGGGGGTCTAGCCAAAACTCTCAGAAAAGTTGACAGCCTGGTTTATCCCTGTAAGGTATTAGTCACCCTATAAAACTTTAGAAGTAGGGAAATCTACTATACAAAAATACCTCTACAACTGAGAGCAAAAGGCAACTCCTTTCACATAAAAAAGAAACTCAAAAGTCAAACCAGGACAATGTAAACCTCCATGTATGAAAAATCACCTTTAAAGTGATCTGTAAATGCTGGGCCTTCCGAGTTCCACAGCCCATGAATCACATGCATTTCATTTCAGTTCATTTTAGCTTTTACAACAACCAGAAGAGCTGCTTTGAGGTCACTAACTGCTTTCTGCAAACTACAGCTGATCGATATTACTAAACAAACGTGGAGGGACAGGAAGAATAGAGAGGATGTCACTTGGAGTCGGGGAGAGCAGGGTGACTAACAACTCCACATTTCTGCAGTTTTAGGAAATGTTTCATGCCAATGCATGGTTTATGTCAATCAAACATATAAAAGTTACTGTGGCTACATAAGGCCATAAAGATGCACTTTTAAACTCTTAAAAATAAGGCACCATAATTACATCTTATAGAACTGTGCGTCCCACGAGTCTCTTTGCTGTTTTTAAGATACCCATGGTGAATGAGGTAAGGAAGGGGGAGGGAGTGGGGAGAGAAACCCTTTGAGTTCTGTGTGCAGAAAAATGCAAAATCTGGACGATTTGCATGTAGGATCACTCTCTCTCTCTCTCTCTGATTTATTAACTTTAATAACTGTGGGATCTCTCTGAACTCTGGGTTTAAGAACTGAAGTCATTACTGTTCAAGAATATTTTTTTTCCCTGAAGTAATCACTGGTGGTGTCAGTCATCTGGGAAAGTGAAACAGCTTTGTTTCTTTTTCTTTCTCTCTTTTAACCCTTAACTTTTATCCTAGAAATTGAACTTTCGTGCATTCACTGCAACAACATCTGTTCAACACCAATAAACTTGGACATCAGATATTTTTGTCATTGAAGTTACCAGAGTTATTGAACAGCTCTGAGGGTCTCATTTCAGAGAAATAAGCTCCCCAGAGCTAAAGCTCAGCAGGGACAAAGATGAGGGAAGAGGGTTCTCCTTCAGCCCTGGTGGCTGGGAGCGGGCTGATCTGGCAGTGCCGGGGCAGGGTCCTCTTTCTGCGGTGGAGAGATTATATGCTTGCCTCCCTCTGTCTTGTGGCTCCCGACTCTCTGCTCATCTTAAGTTTGTCCACAGCTTTGCCAGGCAAGAACAATGACCTAGTCTCAGGAGTTTATGGAGAAAGTATTGGCTTTACCCATAACTAGTGACATGTGCAGGGTATTTTCCTTTTTCAGTTTCAGTTTTATTTTCTATAAAATGACTGAATTCAACTAGATAACTACAAAACCACTTTGAACAAACCCTCCGGTTCCAGTTGAGGACAAATGTGTGAGTAGGCCCAGTGGTGGTGGGCTCTGTTGACAGATCACTGTAGTGCTAGAGATGCCACGCTTCATGTGATTCCAAACAGATGTATCTCAGGGGGGCACAGTTCTCAGGCTAAGTATGTAGTGAACAGGCTTAATCAGCATGTACCAATCCATCGGCGAGGCCTCCATGACGGGCACCACTGGTTTAAAAGTGGCCTTGGAAGTTGTGATTGTGATCTCCAAGCCATGAGAGGTATCCACACGTCACCTAGATGTCACTTGTATAGTCCCACAAACAGGAAGAGAATGAAATTTTAAAAAGCTTAAAACTGCATTTAAATTTAAGTGAAAAAAAGAACCCTCTCTGGGTTCACTAGGAATGAAGACTGCATCACTAGTGAAGGCCACATGACCAACTTAAGGAGCTAAGTTATGAAGTAGTCCTTGCTATAAACCTAGAAGCATCACCATGAAGAATCTAGTAGCATTTCTGGTCAACGTACAATCCCAATTGGTTAAGAGGGAACTCTCCCAAATCGGTTGGTAAAATATAACTGTTTTACTAGCAGGTTGGCATCTTTGAAGTCCGGGATGGTTTGTAATCAAGTATAAATATTCTTAAAAGAATCAAAGCCACAGTGTTAATACTTTTCTGGTAAAGAATATGCACATTTAGTAACTTACATACTAAAAATAAGTAAAATAATTTTACCTATTAAACAGGTCAGTTTTTAAAAATTTCAATTAAGAATGAATAACTGAGTAATTGCTTTAGACTTGTGATTTTTAAGTTGAAATCTTAGTAAATTTATGTATAGTGTTGAAACATTTAGGAGAAATTTTCACATATTTACAAGTTTAAACTATTAGGTATATGAATTATTTCGGTACTTGGGAAAATTTTGTTAAGTCAACCAATTGTGTTATACCCCCCAAAATATCAAATATATTAAAGGTATGTACATCACTTCATATATTTAAAAGAATTTTATTAACCTAGTTTCTAAAATGAGTAAATATTATTCAGATTCTCTTAAAAGTAGCTGCTGAATATTTACTAGATTTATAAATAATATAATAAGATTGGAAGCTAAACTTAAAAACTTAAGGAAGAACTAGGTTTTGGATTTGTAACTTTAATGACTCAAACAATTTTAAAGCTAAAGAAACCTCACAAAAGTGTTTTTGCTTTTTTTAGCGCATAGATCATCCTCAAGAAAAATAATAAAACTTCACATTTAACATTTAATACAGTTTGAACTAACTTAAATTTGAATGTTGAGGGTTTTGCCCTGCCTCAAAGAAAAATGAGTACTTTGTGAACCTACTGTATGCAAATTACACCTCTACTTTAAAGCACAAATCCCTTTTGTCCTTCCCAAAAGGTAGAACAGGCTGCATCACTGTGATCTATGTATCAGCCAGTTATCTGCTATTGAAAAACTTTATCCTTCCAAATCTCTGTGGCTTACACAAAAAAATTTCCCATTCACTGACTGTGAATGATTCTCTCATGCTGGGAGGTGGTGGAGTGGTAGGGCCTTCCTCCATGCCACAACTCAGGAATCCTGGTGGTTTTACCTGTGGCTGAGCACACACGTCCAGTGTCATGGCAGGAAGGAGAGAAGAGCCTAAGACAGAGGGAGAAGTTTTGAAAGCCAAGCCTGGAAGGGCACACACCACTCTCACTTTCTCTCCATTGCTCAGAGTTGACCATGTGGTTAGGAAATGACCACCCTGTGTGTCTAGGAGGAAAAAGAAATGGTTTGGTATATTTGTGGCACTTCACAAGTTAATTTGTTCCCCCCAAACAAATCCATGATGTAAGTGAAAATGCTGATTGCAATTTGGGTGAAAGTTGATATTTCCACAACAATGAGTATAAATGAACAAGAGTGCAAGCAGTAAATTTTACCTCTTACCCTGAGGCTGTAAAGTTTTTAAATGTGTTGGTCATGTTAACACAGCGACAAATGAAGGGGCAACTAGGCAGTTATGTGGTCAGTGCAGGTATTCTGAACGCATGCATGGCCAAACTGGATAATTTGGGTTGTAGGTGCCCTGAAATATCCTTTCGAGTTGTCTATCTGAGCTAAATTAAACAAATAATTACTATATTATCTTTGTATTTATTTTATGTCCTGTAAGTCCAGACTTAATGACAGGAGAGAGAAAGTAAAGAATATTCCCAAATGCCACTATACATTTTGTAAGTATTTTTCTAATAAATCATCTAGGATTGATCCAACCATTTCACTCTGAAAGAAACTATTTCTCTGGAAAGGGAAACCAAAAAAAAAAAAAAAAAAAAAAAAGAAACAATTTAGTTACATGTACAGAATGATTTATTTATTAATTCTTTCAATAATGTTATCTGTATCATGAATAATCTATTTATTTGTTGGTTATTTTAAGCCAAAGAAAGTTTTACTTGACCTTTCAGTATTTTTAATAATAAACATGTAGTAAGCACTTACTGTGTATCACATTATTAAGCATATATTGTATTGCGGTCATGCATTTTCACAAAGTATTTCTGAACCAAGTTAATGGTCGGGATAAGTCAAACCCAATTCTATTTTTTGGTCTGACTTACGTCTAAACAATTTTTATGGACGTTTATGTATATTGATTTATTCACTCATTGAATAAGCAGTTTATATGTGATTATTGGGTATCAAATTCAGTGAAAGACAATGTGAGAAAACAAGAAAAGTAGTCCTTATTCTTGAGAGGCTTAGTTTCAGAAAACCTCAGAACGAAATGCTCGGAACTAAAAAGCCTCCATTGCAGTCCCAAATTACCCATTATTCTATAATGTTGGCTGGCACAACAGACAAAAATACTTAATTTCTAGTCTAAATTTGGGATAATTTAGGAGCATTAAGTTTGGGAACTAGATCTTGAACAATTTATTTGACCAAATTATATGTAGGAACATTCAAAATAAGCAGCAGAACAAAACTTAAAATTCCCCACCAGGGAAAAATGTTCCTAGTTTTCTTATAAGAATTTCCACACTGCCAAAATCCATTTGCAATAACAACTCCTACAACTAGCAAGAATCCATTAACTTAGGCTATTTTATTCATGGAAAAGCTATTTATGGTTTGTTTATGCTTTAATATGTGTCCTTTCTAGTATCAGTTTAAAAATGAAAATCATTCTGCATTTATCGCTATATCCAAGTAACACAGAAATACTAAGAATAAGATGACAGCGTCTTCTGAAAGAACTACAGTCACGCATAGCTTAACAACAGGGATACGTGCTGAGAAATGAGTCGTTAGGCATTTTGTTGTGTGAACATGATTAAGTGTACTTACACAAACCTAGATGGTATAGCCTACTACACACCTAGGCTCTATGGTATAGCCTATTGTTCCTAGCCTACAAACCTGTACAGCATGTTACTGTATTGAATACAATAGGCAATTGTAACACAATGGTAAGTATTTGTGTACCTAAACATAGAAAAGTTACAGTAAAAACACTGTATTATAATCTTATGGGACCATGATCATATATGCGGTCCATCGTTGACCAAAATATTGTTATACAGCACATGACTGTATTATCAAAATTATGCACTGGTTATTACTTAACACAATTTGCAAATTAGTAGATTTTGCCTAGACTAATAGTTTTGTTATAAACCTAATGGTGATGTCAGGTTAAGATGACGCGGTAAATTCAAGCACTTATGTTCCAAACACATGCCATTGATAGATAAAACTTTGAAAAAGTAAATAAAAAATACATAGGCTAGCTCAAATATGAGACAAGTATCACCATAGACCAGAAGTGGAACCAAGTACAGAGCACATAAGCCATATGTCTGCTGTATTCCCAGCACAGAAACAAGAAATAATGACAAACAGTGTTGACTAAAAGGGACCAAATAAGAGCAGGATAGGGCCACATCCACTGATTGAAGCCAAGGTACAGGAATAGAGAGCAAAAGCCATGGATCCCCTACCCAACTCTGACCCATGAAAGGCAACAGGAAAAAAATGCCAATCACTCCCAGGGCCTATGGCTTATAACAGCCCCAGGTGGTGAAAGGTCAACACACATTACAGACCATCCCACAAGTAGGAATTGGACCAAACAGCCTGCTAGCTTGATGACTACATCTACTGTATCCCTAATATTATCAGGGGCTAAAAGCCTACAAATGTCCCTGTAAGATCTGATTCTTGACAAGGCCCTGGAGAGCCAGATTTGGGGGGTGGGGACAGGGAAATATTAGTAAGGAAAAGGGGAAACCTTATATAATAACAAGGAATGCTCTACGAGGAATATGTAAGAATTATGTATCTAACATATATCATTGAACTATATAAAACAAAATTGATGGAATTATAAGACAATGTTGACAAATTCACAGAGGTTTTAATATTTTTCACTTTCTGAAACACATGTCTTACCAGAGTATATGGAATATTTGCTAATTCCCAATCACTAGGTTCAATCAGCATGAGGTTTTCAATATAGGGAACCAGCATGAAGTCCTGCAGAGTAGCATGATAGATGATGCCATGGAGATGGAGAGATTAGGACAAAGAGTAAAGAGCTGGCATGGCTCTTAGGTAAAACTGTAGAGGGTGCTACTGTGCCTGCCAGTTGAAAGTAAAGGGTGACTGGTAGAATTTATTAAAAAAGAAAAAGAAAAAATTTTCTCTAAATCAATTACTACAAACCAGGTATCACGTGTTGATTTGATCCAGTAGAGACCACGTCTGGAATAGCAGCTGTAACTGGAATCACATCTTGATTAAGCTTATAACCCACTGTCATATTCCACAATCCTCCTGTTTCCTACATGGGCCAAATAGGCTAGCTTAACGTGGGTATTGTTAATATTCTTTAGGCAAGAGGAGACGTATGTCCTCAGACAGGGGAGGAAAGGCTGCTTCTAGTGACAAAGGATGCTGATGGGATTTGTGATTCAAGTTACACAGCTTCACCAATATCTTCTCAAATGTCCTATAACCAATCCTCAGAGTTTCACACTATCTGGATCAATGCACCATAACTTTAATATAAGAGGCATCACAAGGTTGTAAGTTCATTCCATGTTGTGATTTGTTCACCTCTGGCTTAAGGCCTTTGTTATTAGAAATCTCAGCCATGCAGCTACAAGAAATAAGGACTCTTTCATAGCAGTTAGAGAAGATGTCTAGTTTTCCTATCTGCTTTAAGTTGTAAATTTGGATAACCAAGGTTGTCTTTTTATGTTTCATATTCTATGGTGCAGTCATAAATAGTCCAACTCAAAGCCCTCCATTTATTTTATCCATAATACTTTATTAAAATTCTACATGGTTTCTCAAATCCTTAATTTATTTAATGATTCCACTGTGACAACTACTGATAAAAGGTTTTCAGTGAAAAAGGTTTATAACATACACACAAAAAGTACACAAATCATAAACAACCATTTTGATGACTTTTCACAAAATGAATGCATTTTTGTTATCAACACCCAGGTCAAAAAGCAGGACATGATCAAAACACAAGTTACTCATGCCCTGCTTTACTCAATAAAACACCCAAAGATTAAAGCTATCCTGGTTTTTAAACCTATAGATTAGTTTTGCCTATTTTTAAACTCTATGTAAATTAAGCACACACATTTTAAAATCACCCTTATATTCCGAGGCTAAACCCTAGTTTGATCTGCTAACTTTCATTTGCAATTTTTATATTTATGTTCATAAGAAAGACTGGTTTCTAGTTTTCCTATATTTTATTGTCCTTCTCAAGTTTTGACATCAAGGTTATGCTGGACTTACAAAATGAATTGGAAATATTCCTCCTCTCCTCCTCCTATTACCTGGAAGAATTTGTATTAAACTCGTGTTGTTTCTTCCTGAAATTTCTCTAAGAAATTACTAGTGAAGAAATCTGATTCTGGAGTTTTCTTTGTGAGAAGATTTTTGTTAACAGATTCAATCAATTTAAAAGATACAGAATGTAATAATCTTCTGCAGCTGCCATAACAAATTATCACAAATTTGGTGGCTTTAAACAACAGAAATTTATTTTGTCATAGTTTTGGAGGCCAGAAAATCCAAAATCAATGTGTCATCATGTCCACACTTCCTCCAAAGAGTCTAGGGGCCAAACTTTCCTTGCCTTTGCCGTTGGATTTAGGGTTTACTCAGATAATCCAGGATGATCTCATCTCAAGATCCTTAATTTAACTATATATATATATATATATATATATATATATATATATATATATATATGGATCCCTTTTCCAAATAAGGTTATACTCATAGGTTTCAGGTGGACGTATCTTTTGGGGAAGGCCACCATTCAACCCACTAAACAGGGCTAAATCAGATTGTTTATTTATTCTTATAATTTTACAGATTTAATTCTTTATTCTTATAGTTTTACTACATAGTGCTTTTTAAGAAAAATTTCCATTTTGTCTGAGTTCAAAACATATTGACATGAAATTATTTATTATTTTTAATATGTACAAAGTTCATACTGATGTAACCTTCCTGTTGTTGTTATTGGTAACATGTTTTTCCTCTCTTTTTGTCTTGCTAGAGTTTTATTAATTTCTTCAAAGAATCAACTATTGTCTTTGCTGATATTCTTGTCCAAACTTTTTCTGTTTCATTGATTTCTGCTCTTAGCTATTATTTACTTCTTTTGATCTTTCATTTTTTTTGTTTGTTTCCTAACTTCATCATGAGATGAAGCATAAATCATTGATTTTGGAATTTTAAAATTTTTTTAATATATGCACTTAAGGTTAATTATTTCCCTTAAAGAACTCATTTGACACCCTTTCCCCAATTTCAATAGTGCATATCTTAATCATCTTTGATTTAAAAACATTTTAAATTTGCAGTCATTTCTTTTGGGTCCATATGTTATTTAGATATATGTTATTTAATATCCGAGATATTAGCTATTTCCTAGTTATCTTTTCATTATTTATTATAGCTTGATTCCATTGTGTTCTGAAAACATACTCTGAATGATTTAATTTCAATTCTTTGAATCTATTGAGGTTTGCGTTATGACCAGATAATTCATTTTGGCGAATGTTTCATGTGCACTTGAAAAGAATGTATTTTTTTTCATTGTTGGGCGTAGAGTTCCATATATGTCAATTAGATCAAGTTTCTTAATTATTCAAATCTTATATATCTCTACTAACTTTTTATCTGCTGCTTTTATCAGCTACTGAAGAAAGTAAAAGTCCTAACAATAAATGTGTATTTTTAAAATTTTCTCCTCAGTTCTGTCCATTTTTAATTTTTTTTCTTTTACATCTTTATTACTGATCCACAAAGATTTTGCATTGTTTTATAGTCCAAGTGGAATGATTCCTTTATCATTGTAAAATATCCCTTTTTATGTTTAGCAAATGTTCCTGTCTTAAAGCCTACTATGCCCATTATCAAAAAAACCTAATATTTTTGATTAGCATATTTATGATGTATATTTTTTCATCCATTTACTTTCAGTTGTACTGTCATATTTAAAATATATCTCCTAAGCATCATATAGTTTTTAAAATCCACTCTAACAATCTTTATTATTAATTGGATTACTAAAGCCATATATATTTAATGTAATTATAGATTTGGATTTGTTGTAGGCCGTTCCTTTTCATTTCTATTGATCTACTTATATATATATATATATTTTTTATTGACACATAATAATTGTATATATTTATGGATACAGTATGATGTTTCAATACATATATAAACATTTTGTAAAAATCAAATCAAGGTATTTAGCATATCCATCCCCTTATACATTACTATTCATGTTATTTTTCTCATTTCTTGTCTTTTTCAAATTAAAAAATATTTTTATTATACCATGTTTCTTCTCTCAAGCTTGTAGTTTTTTACTCTTCTTTTAGTGACCCCAGAGAGATTCTTCTTTTAGTAATCTCCATAGAGATTACAACACACATTTTGACTTATATATTCTATTATAAGTCATTTTTACCACCTTCCTGGTAAGGTGAGAACTTTGGAATTTTTTAATTCCATTTATCCCCTCCCCACCTCTTGCATTATTATTGCCATGCATTTTAATTCTATGTACAACTCGAACTCCACAGTCCATTATTATTTGTGCAGTCAGTATTCAGTTCAATAATTATTTATATTTATTCACATACTTAACATTTTTATTGCCCTCCATTTCTTTTTGAAATTCTATGTTTTACTCTCAGAAAATTTTTTCCTGTTTAAAAAATATCCCTTTGTTTTTTCTTTTAGTGCATGTTTACTAGTGACAAATTGTTTTTGTTTATCCTAAAATATTTTTATTTCACTTTCAGTATTGAAGGATATTTGCTCTGGATATAGAATTCTGGATTACAAGTTGTTTTTTGTTCAATATTTTAAGGGTGTTATTTTGTTGTCTTTTATCTTTTTATTTTTTTTCTGAGCGACCAGTTCTCAATTTATTATTGCTCCTTTGAAGGTAAATCAGTAGACTAAGAAAAGAAGATCACCCTCACTGATGGGAGTGGGCATCGTCCATTTCATTGAGGGCCCAAATAGAACACAAAGGTGGGGGAAGGATGAACTTGCTCTCTCTGCTTAAGCTGGGCCATCCATGTTTTCCTGCCTCAAATATCAGCACTCCTGGTTCTCCAGACTTTAGAATTGAACTGGGACTTGCAATATTGGCTCCCTAGTTCTTGGGTCTTCACACTTGGGCTGAGATTTACGCCATTGGCTCCCCTGGTTCTCAGGCCTTCAGGCTTGGACTGGAACTATACCACTGGCTCTCCTGGGCCTCCAGCTTTCTGACAGTGTATCATGGGACTTTTCAGCCTCTGTAATCACATGAGCTAATCCCCTATAATAAATCTCTCTCTCTCTCTCTCTCTCTCTCTCTCTATATATATATATATATATATATATAGTAATTGCTAGTGTGTGTGTGTGTAAATACACACACACGCACAATCAGTTCTGTTTCTCTGAAGAACGCTGAGTAACACAGAAAATAATGTGACTTTTTTTCTCATTGCTTTAAAAATGTTTCTCTTTGACTTCAGTTTTTAGCAGTCTTATTACAATGTATATAAGTAATTTTATTTATATTTATCCAGTTTGATTTATCCTGTTTGGGGTTCACTGGGTTTCTTGAACCTGTGAGTTGAGATATTTCATCAGTTTTGGAAAATTATTAACTATTACTTATTCAAATATTGCTTCCTCCCTGTCCTCTTTATTCTTTCTTTTTGGAACTCCAATTATATATATGTTAGACCTTATCATCTCATCCCACACATCTCTACTATTCTTTTCTTTGTTTCTTATTATTTTTTCTCTGTGTACTTCAATTTGGAGATTTTTTATTAAGCTATTTTCCAGTTCACTAATCTCTCCTTATGTTGTGTCTAATCTGCTGCTGACCCCATCTAATTATTTCTTAATTTAGACATTGTATTTTTCAATTCTAGAATGTATATTTGATTCTTTTGTACATCTATATTTCCATTCTATAGTTACTTTTTCTTTCCATCCTCTTTTCATCCATATTTTCTTCTTTTTTCTTGAGCATATTAATAACAATTATTTTGAAGTCCTTGTCAGATAACTCCAATACTTGGATCACCTTTAGTTTGGTTATTATAATTTGTTTGTTTTCTCTTATTTTTGTTATGAGATCCTGTTTTTGCTTTTTTTTTTTTTAAGCAAGTTTCTTAATTCTATTTGAGTGTCAGTAGTATATATGCAAAATTGTAGATATTTCAGCCAATAGACTCACACTTCTTTCTGCCTGGCCTATCTTACTGGTGGCTGACCCATTCTATAAATCAGGGATTGTGTATGTTGAAGCTGGATTGCAGACATATTAATAGTCAGTCTACATTTGGTATTCTCCTGGCTATTCAGAGTTTTCAACTCAGAGTCTGATATGTCATATATTAAGGTAGTATTTCTACTTAGTAAGTATGGCAATTCTTATATATTCTGCTTGTAATACTTAGGTCTCTTCACATTTCTCTTTTGCCAATTGGCAACCTGTTAAGTACTTCTAATGAAGCCAATAGAGGGTGCTCTAAATCTAGGGAAGCAGGTGCTATGAATGAATTCAGAGAGGAGTATCCTATACATACAGAGGGATAGGGCGCTACTGGAGGAGAATAAGGGATTTGTTTATTCCCATTTGCTTTATGTGAGCTTCCTGTTTGCTTCTCATTCCTGCCAATGGCACCACAGTCTCACTCTTCGGGACACCGACTGTGGCTAATAGACTCTTTCTGCCTGGCATATCTACTAGTAGCTGATCCCTTCTTATAAATCAGGGATTGTGTAAGTTGAATCCAGTTTGCAGTTTTTCCAACTCTTGAAAGAACTAACCTCCTCGTGCCCCCTCAGAAATGCCAGAACTAGCCAGCTGGCACCCTCTTCTCAGAGAATGGGGTTACAGGCCCACGGAAACCTTCCTTTAATTCAGAGACATTAGCACCAACTGAGCAGCATGTCTTGCTCAGAGATTTGAATGTCAACACCCTGGGGCTCCTGTTCTAAACTTTTACATTTTACTAATTCTGTCTTCTTCTGCTCATTTTCCCAAGTCTTGGATGTAGTAGCTGTTTCCTGCTATTGTTTTTTTTTTTTAATTTTAAATTGATAATTGGTGATTGTATAAATTTCTGGGGCACAAGGTGACACTATAATTTATGAATACAATATAGAATAATTAAATCAAGTTAGTTAACATAGCCATCATCTCAAATACTTAACATTTTTTGTGGTGAGAACATTTGAAATTTACTCTCTTAGTAATTTTGAAATGTACAATAAATACTCTATTATTAACTATATTTACCACACTCACAATAGAGCTCAACAAAAACCAAACATTTTTTCTAATTGAAATTTTGTACCCTTCAACCATCATCTCCCCATTTCCTCCATCCCCCAACCTCTGTAACTACCATTCTACTTCTGCTTCTATGAGTTTGATTGTTTTATATTCCTGCTATTGTTGTCTCTATCATCTATTAGTGCTCTATTTTTTGCTTTTTCAGTCTTTAACACATAGAGAATATATACCGTCTGTTAAAATACTTGGTGTGGCTTCTGTTTCTTGAGTAATGTGGAACATTTATTGATTTGCAGACAACCTGAGAAATCTACAGAAAAGCTACTACTGTCATTAAGTGAATTTAGCACAGTCACAGGATATCAGGTCAAAATACAAAAGCTATTTTATTTTTGTATGCCAACAATAAAAAAATGGGGGGAAAATTTTTTAAAAAAGGCATTTATGGCTGCATCAAAAAACCTGAAATACTTAGGTGTAAATTTAAAAAACAATGTGCAAGTCTGTGCACTGAAAGTTACTAAACATTACTGAGAGAAATTAAACCTCTAAATAAATGGAGAGACATACTTTGGTGGTTTTGAAATATGTCTATGAATTGTTGATACTTCCCCCTTCAAGAGCTGGGTGCTAATTCCTCTGCCTGTAGGTGTGGGCTGTGTGAGAATCATGTCGTGAGGACACTCAGTCAGCCCTGCAAAGAGGCCTACATGATGAAGAACTGAGTTTCGTGCTACGAGCCAGTGAGGCACTAAGGACTCATCATCAACCAGCCACGTGAATGGAAAAAAAATCTTCAGCCCCAGTCAAGCCTTTAGGTGACTTCATCCCCAGCTGGCATCTCGGTTGTAACCTCATGAGATATCTTGAGCCAGAACCATCCCTTAAAGCCACTCCCAAATGCCTGACCCAAGGAAACCATGAAATGATAAATGCTTGTTATTTCAAGCCACTAAATTTTGGGGCGGTTAGTTATATAGCAATAAATAACCACTGTGTGTATTGTGCTCACAGATAGGAAATCTCAATATTGTTAAGGTATCAAGTCTCCCCACATTGATGTTTAGACTCAACCACAATCACAATTTTTAAAAAGTGCTAAAGACTTTTTTTGTAGAAATTAAGCTGATTGAAAAATTTATTTGGAAATGCCAAGGATGTAGGATCTTGAAAAAGAAAGGCAAAGTTGGAAGATTTTCACTACCTGATTTAAAGACATTTTATAAACCTACCATAAGAAGGGCAGTGATGTTAATATGAGGATAAATACATAACTCAATGGAACAAATAGGGTAAAAAATAAATCTACACATATGTTATGCCAAGATAATGGAAAAAGGAAAATATAGTCTTTTCCACAAATGAAGTTGGAATACCTAGCTTTCCTTATGGAAATGAAATTAAAATTAACTTCAACCCTTATCTCATACCAACTAGAAAAATTAATTCAAAAGGAATCATAGACCTAAACATAAAAACTAAAATTCTGAAACTTCTACTTTGGGCAGGCAAAAGCTTTTTGCTTTTATTTTTTAATATATCACTCCACAATTCTGCATTTAGATATTTACCCAAGAAAAATAAAAACAAATATCTACACAAAGAATTTTATATAATGTTAATATGAACTTTATAATGATAGCTCAAATTATCATTATTATTATTATTATTATTATTTGAGACAGAGTGTCCCTCTGTCACCCCAGGCTAGAGTACAGTGGTGTCATCATAGCTCACTGCAACCTCAATCTCCTGGGCTCAAGGGATCTTCTTGCCTCAGCCTCCCGAGTAGCTGGGACTACAGGTGTGTGCCACCACACCTGGCTAATATTTCTATTTTTTGTAGAGACAGGGACTCACTCTTGCTCAGGCTGGTCTCGAACTCCTGAGCTCAAGCAATCCTCCCGCCTCTGCTACCCAGAGTGCTAGAATTACAGGCGTGAGCCACCACACGTGCCCCCAAATTTGAAATAGTCCAATTGTCCTTCAAAATTTAAGGTCATTTAACAATATAAAGGGCATTGGGTAAATAAATGGATAAATAAATGTGGAGGAACATGTCATGTTTATGAATTAGAAAATGCAATAATGTAAAATATTAATTTTCCTAAAGTTGATATTTAGATTCAACAAAATCTCAACAGGTCAGTAATAATGTAGATGTCTTACTTTGAAAGTTAAGTACACATTATATTATCTACTGGCATTAGAAAAGGTGGTTTGTGCAGATTTTGAATGGTTATTGAGAAAGTGGGTTTTAGTGTTGGAAAACAGATCATGGCCTCTGAGCTTAGGTCTATATCTTGCTACTCAGGTGGATGATCAGTAAGCTAATTCAACAATTTTAGTATAATTTATGATCAATGACTTAGAAATGCAAACAAATTAGTTGTGCAACAGCCCATGCTAGTTTCTAAATGGGGCAAATTAAATTCTAGCAGGGCTAGAATTAATTAATTTCAAAAAATCTGAAACCTATATGCTTACACTAGCTCACCTTATACTTACTAGTGAATTACTTTTAGAATATATGATATAAAATTACACTGTGAGTTTATGACAAAGGACAAAGGATAGAAACCTTTGGATTTTCACAGCATTGTATTCAAAGAGACTTCTTGAAAAAAATAGCCTTGGTGAAGGTGAAGATGGTATGGGTCACTATGAACACCATGATAATAATTAAAACACCAGTATGATTTTTCTCTGATTAAATCACAGTTTGCATTAACTATGTTATCCATGATATCATCAAACAGAAATGCATTCAAATGCTCCCACTCCCACACCCATTACTTCCAGATTCAGAAAAAGAAATGATAGAGCAATGATCTCCTCTTCTGCCTTCTCTGGAATATTGCTTTGTTATTCGCTTTCTTCACTCCTCTATAGCCTTGCTTTCACTCTACCCACAGGTTCATGTCTCTTCCACCTAAAGCAAAAACTTGTCTGAGAAGTTTTATCCTCCTGTTGCTATTAAACCATCCTATTCTGTTTTTCTCGTCAGTAAAGCTTCTTCAAAGAATAATGTACCATACGTATTAACATATCTTTATTTTCTAAACGGTCCTTGACATTAAAATCTCTCTCCTTAACCCTGTCGTCCCACTTACTGTGATAGTATCTTTCTAATTGTTTCTTATGGGCAGACCGTAACCAGTTCTCATTCGGTTTCTCTACGCTCCTCAACATCATTTCATCACTCCTTCCTCCTTGAAATCTTTGTCCCCCAGCATCTACCACTCCCTGCTGGCTTTTCTCTCACCTCTTTGTTCATTGTCGTCTTCCTCACTAATTCTTTGTTCTTCACCCATTACCTACATGTAAGTATTCACCAGGGTGTATTATTAATACTTTTCTCAACCTGTAGCTCTTCATAGACAATCCAATTCATCCTTTTCTCTTTAATTTTTACCTATGTGGTAACTCCCCATGGTAACTGTGTTTCTGGAAGTCTGATTGCCTAGTAAAAATTTCCACCCAAATGTCCCACAAGTACTCAAGTTCAACATGTCCTAAACAGCTCATCATCTATTCTCCCTCTCTCCCAACTACTTTACCTCGTTTTCTTTAATGCCATTTGGAATTCAGCATCCATCTAGCCTCCCAAGCCTGAAACACAGAGATATTTTTAGTCTTCATTTTCTTACTGCTTGGTCATATCCAATCAAAAATCAAATCTTATCTGTCTCATCTCTCAGATATGTGAGTGTATCTCTTCATGCTCACTTTCCCATCCAAGTACTAACAAGGCCCGACCCTGCTTAGCTTCCGCGATCAGGTGCGTTCAGGGTGGTATGGCTGCAGACTATGGTCACTTTTGTTGCCACTGTCTTAGTTCTGTGTCTTCCCATCTTTTGCATGGACTTTTATGTTAATTTCTTGACCTTCCTATCTCCAATCTTCTCCCTCCTCAGTCTTTTTTTTTTTTATCTATTAGGTGAACTATCCTATGAAAATGCAAATCTGGCACTCCTCTGCTTTCAACCCTGCTATGGTTTCCCACTTCCCAGGCCCAAGGTCAAGCTCCTCACATTGGCATTCAAAGCCCTTCCTGATCTGGTCCCTGAGTGTCTCTTTAGCAATATTGAACTACTTCTTCTGTGAGCTGGCTGTGCTGTGTAGGCCTTTCTGTCTTTGTACTTGCTCTTTCTACTGTGCTTTCCCCAACTTATCCATCTGATAGACTCCCAGCTATACTTTAAAACTGCTTTGGGGGAGCTCCTCCTTGACAGAGTCTATCAGTAATTCCTTTGTTCGGCCAATTTGCTGTCTCTATACTTCTTTTATTACAGTTGTCACAGTGACTAGTAATTACTATTTATATTCAGCCTCAGACACTACACTGCAATTTCCTTGAGGACAGGAAGCATGGCTTATATATGTATTTTCTAGTGTCTATCACAGTGCCCGGCACATAGTAGGTGCTCTAAAATATTTATTGAATTGAATTAATTCTGTGTAGTTCTATGGCATGGTATTTCACAAATGAACCATAGATCAGATTGACTGATTAATTCAACAAAAGCTCACTAGCATGTGTTGCGTGCCAACTGTGCTGGCTTCTGAGGGCACAGCAACTTGTCCTGAGAATCACAGCCCTTGCCCGCATGGCGCATAGTTTCTAGAACCTATCAGTGTCTTCTTCTCCGCCCTGCCGAGACCACAGCTTCCTGCTCTCCAGGTTGCCCTGCTCTCTCTCTTCCCCCTTTCTTGTGGTTTGTTTGAATTTTGTGCTAATCTAAATTCCTCACGAACACCTTCCATCAACTGCTCACTGATCCATGACCTGTTCTTTCGACTGAATTGCATTTTAAAGGTCCCTGGCTTGACTTCGCTGGTCCTGATGCTGACTGCCGTGAAATGACCTCCGTCCCAAGTGACCATCATTCATGTTTTCCCTAAAAAATACAATGTACCTACAGTGTTAACGCAAATAAGCCCCATGTCATATTAACAAATATGGTAAATTCAAGAGCAGTAGACCAGAAATAGCCTGCCTCTTGTTATCTTATGCGGTCATGTGCACCACATTGGAATATTTCTTCCCTCAAAGGTGGGAACTAAGTCAGAGGCCATCTGTGTGGCCCTTGCTCACCAGTCCTGAGCGGCCAATAATTAATTTAGGCTGAATGTAATTACTCCCTTGTTAACAGTAGTTTTTCTGCACTTTCCTCAGTTGGCTCTGGAGACACACCGTTGAGTGTGATGTATGACTCCTGGCACAGAATGAAACCCGAGCCCTGTGAAAGGACGCAAACAGGGAGAAGCTGCTCTGAACCCTGCTAATGAATTTACAGGCTCAACACTCTTATCTAAAGTGCAGCAGCAAGGTGTTCTTAAAGAGCAAGCAGCAGTCCAGGCTGCAAAGATAAAACAGAACAGCTTCATTTTCTTTGACTTTGAATCCTATCACCTTGGTTTGCACTTTAAAACAATTTAGACCACTCTGAGTGAAAGGGAGAGCTCTGCTTATTGAAGAAAGGGAAGGGTCTAGAGGACAGAGGCTAGATTTAGTTAACTGGAAATATTTTTTGTCAGAAGTTATAAAATCAAGTCAATTGAAAATATTTCAATATGTGAAATCTCATTTAAATGGTAAAAGATCACTCAGTTATTCTGCGTCAAATCACTACACTTGTACGTTGTTATGATCCTTTTGTACCTACTTGGTATATGGATTTTATGAAATGGGCAATGTTCTTTTCTTGAAGACTAAAACTGAGAGTGTTTCATTAGCGTTCATTCCCTTTGCTGTAAAGGCATATGAAGCAAAGGAAAGGGGAAGGAAGTGGGAAAAGGAGAGAAAGAGGGAGAGAGGAAAGCAGGAAAAACGGAGGAAAAAACGAAGGAAGGAAGAGGAAGGGAGGGAGGGGGGTAATTTTTACTGTGTACCTGCTATGTACCAAACTTGGGCAGAATGGAATGCCCTGCCCCCAGAGATGTTTGGCAAAGATGAGGATAAGTCCACACGGGCTATTTGGAAGACTGAGAGGCTGCTTCCAAAATTCTTTAGGAGACAAAGGATTGGCCTGGCTGTCCATGTGTCCACAGTCCTAATATAGAGGTTTGTGTCATGACAGTAAAGAAAGGCAAGCTTCTAGAGGATTTCTCTTCTGATGCTCATTTAATTCATGCAGTACTTACCTATCCAGCTTCTTTACCTTGCCCATCTGTTTCAGATGGTCCAATATCGTCAGAATGGTAACATCAAAGCTTGCTGCTAATTCACATGTAGGTGAGATGGATTTGCTTCCACTGTAGCTTTTGGCTCATCATTGTCCACCTTGGTCTCAGGTCTCCCACATGGCTCGTTGTCAAGATTAAAATCAGCAGAACATAACTTCCAAAACCATCCACATACTGTGTGTTCACTAGCCAGATCCTTCCCAAACACTTCGTTGATATTTTGGGCTGTCTGCACTATATTGGTTCCATGACAGAACTAATATTAGAAAATAACATGAATTTTTTACTTATCCATGGTTTCACAAAAATTGCCCTTAAAACATTTTGAAAGATAATCACAAGCCAAACATGTGTTTGAAAGACTGAGGATGTACCTTCATAATAAAAACAAGAAGTGTCAAAGTGAAATGTCAGAGATAGCAACTGTCAAACTTAGTACTTAAGGAAATTGGACATTTCATACTTAATAACCTAATACCTTTGTGTTAATGGTGCAGTTAGAATAAGACATGGTATATATACATCTACCGAAAATACAGGAGAATCTTAATTAGCATAAGGAATTTTAAATGGGACAGAGTGTGTCATAGTATCCCAGGATTTTGGACAGATCTGCCTAGTGACATCCGGGTCAAAACATGAACACAAAGTGAGAACTTAGAAAATCAGAGAGTGCTTATCAATTCATAAAAGCTAGTAACTAGAAAAATATTTTTTCTTTGAACTTATCCCCCAGAAGGCCTTACTTTTCCACTTTAATTTGCTAGTGTAGACTTGGCCTTCGATTTGTAAATTAAAAAACGTTTGAAAGGTAGTTAGAGACTAGAACAGGGATAAGACACAAACCATGAAGGTAAAGCAAATTGAAAAACCCAAGTGAATACTGTGAACACGTCTAGACTAAACTGATCGAGTGAACAAGTTTGGAACGTATAATATATTACACTTAAAACTGACATGTTACTTCTAAAATGTTTAAATTTGAGGTTGAAGGAGTTCCTCTAAGATTCCTAAAATTACTTAAGGCTTCATGAATAGAAAAAAAATTGTCATTTCTGAGAATTTTGCTGAAGTCTTTGACAACAGATGGTTAGAAAATATTTCCAAAGTCTTTCTAAATAATCCCATTTTTGAACTTGGCAAACTACCTCATCATTGTGGAACAAGAAATTATTGTTTCTTGTGTATTGAAACCTTCCTTCTTATAACAATCCTATAATTTCTCTGCACTAAATGCAGTCCTCTTTGGGGCCATTTTACTTCAAAAATGACCTCAAACACGAACTGCCTACCATATACTATTTTCACCTGGAGGCCATGATCCTGTACAAAAAGGTAGTTTGCCTTGGTAGGTTCAGGAGAAATTGACTGTCTTTGCAAAAGATCATAAAGGAGAGGTTGACTTCAGTCAAGTTAAGCTACTTTTGGCACAAATTCTTAGCATAGTCCTTTGTAGACTTTCCCAGGCCAGAGTGGAAAATAAACGGGACATTGTGGTAACCCTGGCAGAAAAGCTGTTTTCAAAATATCTGCACACTGTACAAATACTGTTGGCAGAGAAGGTTGTGTGTACGTTTATGTAATTGTGGCATCTGAATAGAGTACATGGGTATAATACTGTATATCATCAGAATGAGTTGACCTTCATTTTAAGGGAAACTCTAGAGCCATAGAGTAAACTGCTGCAGATCAAAAAACAGGAACACGTAGACATCTCCAATACCCCATATTTAAGAAAACATTCAAGTTCATGGATCTAATTGCTAGTCTAAACCCAGATTGGCCAAATTTCCTCTGGAATATTTCTTGGAGTCCAGGGATGGTGGTTTCTAATCATGCTGAAATTATAGAACCTTCCCATCTCTTTCCAACCTACAGTTATAGTTCCATAAGGGTGATGGGTGGGAAGGACCCTCAGGTGATGGAAATGTTCTATTTCAAGAATCATTAATAATACCTTCAGAAAATCTGTGGTTATTTGAAACAGGTAAAAATTAAAGTTTTTATTGAACAAGCACTTACATTGTGCTAGTCACTCTTCTAAACACTATAAACATTGTCACTTACCATTCATAACAAACCTATATTTCCCCATTTTGCATCTGAAGAAACTGAGGTACACATAAGTATTAAAGTTAGATGGCTCATAAGTGTTGGAGTCAGAATTCAAGCCCAGGCATTCTGGCTCCCAAGTCTGAACTATTAACTATTATGCTACGGAACACAGGGTTTACTATTTGCACATCGATTCCGCATCAGGTAGTTAGGCTGCTTGGAGCCATAGTGCATCCACAAAGCAGGCACTTCCCTGCACTTTAGTTAAATGAAAAAATAAGTAACCTGTTGAGAATGATACATGTTGAGAGTGAAAAGTTATAACGTAGCAGTGATTGCTCCCAATCCTCAGCAAGTACTTGGGCCTGTTGTTCCCTTTCTTGCAATGTTTTTGTACTTCAGGTAAAATGAAATACCTATTTGGATAAGTGATTGAGTGTTACTGTAAAGAATTGTGCTCTGGGTTCAAACAGTCAGATTTCATTGCCAGGTGATCAAAAACAGACTTGATGGAATGGAGAAGTGTAGAATAAAAGCAGGTAGTTTGGAAGAGTATATTTCAAACAATTTTGGTATCTGGAAAGACTGAGAGAGGGATGTGTCATTAATGATGCTGATATGTCAGAGATGGAAGTTATAGACTAAGTTAGAGTTGGTCCGTATTCTAGGCCCTTACATGGTGAACTAATTATACATGCTTGACATTTGACTGAGGAGATTGTCCACTAAAGGTTGGAACAAAGCTACCAATTTAAGTTAGTGGCTGGCACACAGTAGGACTTGGTTAACATTAAAAAGGGAACTTAGTACCATATATGATACATAACACATGCTCAACAAATGGAAGGACATTTACATTATTCTTTTTAAAATTGCCAGATATTTAGGTTTAATAGAACTAATTTTTTAAAGTAAATGTGGAAAACTAGATTTTCATAGCAAAAAAAAAAAATCAAAGTCCACTTCATTCACTTAATTAACTTCAAGGATATTAAGTGAATAAGATCTGTTTATTTTTTATTTTGAAATTATAACTTTATACCTTTAAACCTTTAAATATTTACTCTGAAAAGTCAAGTCCCAAGCTTCCAAGGTAAACCAGAAAACATCTTGAAAGTGGTGCTATATGACATTAATTTTCTTCTATCTCATAGAATTTCTGTGTGAACTCAAAGCCAGAGGTCGTGTTGGTTTGTAATCTAAAAACAGAGGGCAACATTGGTGGGGAAGCTTTTCCCATCTCCTTTCAGAGTGGATAACGGTGTGGACAGTGGCCAGGAACTGCGTGAGTGGAGAAGTCATGTCTCAGCAGCAGCAGAAGAAGGTCCCAAAGCAGAGGTGGGGAACCTGCAGCCTTCTAGTTTCAAGATTGTTTTTGAGCACCAAAGGAGGCAAAAAAGCCTCATCTTTCTCTCCTGCATCCCTTTTAATAAAAGGATTTGTTCTGTAAAATTTGGATTCAGTCAAAAGGCCACACTTAAGGACCTAGAAGCCTGCATGTGGCCTTAAGGCCGCAAAGTCCCCACCTCTGCCAGACAGCCTTGATACTCCTTTGATAGTAACTCTGATCATATCAGCTCTCCAGGTCAATGTTCTCATCACTGCTTGGCTAAACTCAGAAATCTTTAAGAAGACCTCTGGGTCTGGCCCCAATCTGCTCCATTCCTCACGGTGCTGCCCCTGCACTCCACTCCAGCCTATCTGAGGAGCTCTCAGTTCCTTGATTCAAGGATGTTTCTCTTATCTAGGGAACTTCTCACTATTGACTACGACTTAAGCACTCTCTTACTTCTTTGGTGGTTAACTTTCACCTCTACACATGGCTCACATTTATAATTCTAGCCATATTTCTCCTCAGACCTTATGCTCCATATATCCCAGTGCTGCATCAACTTCTGCACTTGAATGCTTTAAAATTATTTCAAACTCAGCCAGCTCAGTATTCAGCTCATGATCATTCTCTCTAAACCTGGTCCTCTTCCAGTATACATATTTCAAAGCGAGTTCTCCTTTCCATCCAGTTGGGTACACGTAGAACTCATCTTACCCCTTCTTTCTCTTTCACCCATTCCCATATCTGATCTATCACCAGTATGTGTGACTTTATCCTCCAAATCTGGAATCCATTCTTTCCTATCCATCTATCCACCTCCAGTGTGGTCTAACCCTGAACCTTACTGGGCATATGCGTGAGGCACCAAGGAGCTTGGTAAAATGCAGATTCTCATTCAGCAGGTCTTCATTTCTAACAGGCTCACAGTGATGCTGACATGGTTAGTTAGCAGCAGCTTTTTGAGTAGTGACACTGTAGGCCACCATCAGATCTCTCCTAGGTGATGGCAGTGTCACCCCAGGAGTATAACCCCTGCTGTTCCGTCACCCACACTACACCAAGTGCAGATCTTTAGAGGCTTCTCACTGCCACTGGTACCAAGACCAAGGGCACCAGCATGGCTTACAAAACCTCCGGTGAGCAGCCCCTCCCTACCTTTCCAGCACCATCCTGGGCCGAGTCTACTGTAGCTTTCTGCACTCTGGTCACATTAGCATGCTTTTATTAAATTGAACTATATGAACTGCCACTTTTGTGAGTCAAAAACAGCTGAATATCAGCAATTTCTTACTGTTCAACCTAATAGTTCTTGAATGAGCTGACCTCTTTCCCTACATAAGGCCTTTTAGAAAGAAGACACTCTTTGTTCCTCCTGTCACCCTGTCATCAGCTCCCACTCATCCTTCAGCTCTCAGCCGCATGGTCCCTTTGTCAGGGAAGCTTTCCAGACCTACGTAACTAGCGTAAATCTCCCTAATAGTGAATATTGTACCATGTGTTTCTCCTTCTTTGTACTGACCACAGTTGCAATTTTGATAATTCTTTGGTTATTGTCTCTTTCCTTCACTCAAATGCAAGTTCCAAGAGGGGAGGGACCATTTCTATTTTGTTCATTGTTATGCCCCTAGCCTCTGATCTAGTGTCAGTACATAGCAGGCCCTTAAATGTTTGCTTAGTGAATTTGTTACATAACGAGGGCAGACGCAATATAAAGATCACCTCCCTTGAATTCTAGGGAGGACTTGGGAAGGAATTAAGTTTCCAGGGATCACTGATGAGATGATCCAAGGACTTTGTTTCCTTCTGAGACTGTGATCCTTTTGTACAGGATCTCAGATCCAAGTTGGTTTATACCTACAGGACATCTTAACAGTCCTGTTGCTGTAAGCAGAGTAAGCGTTACTATCATTCAGCACTCTTTCACAGATCAGTAACTGAGAGTCTTAACTTTTCATTGAGTTAAGAAACTCATACAACAATGGCAGAGTAGTTTCTTTATGTTGTATCTTCTACTGCCAAATCTGGATTCCTGCCATTACTAGTGTCCCCCCAAATCAGAGTGACATGCACCTTCCTCCAGAGTTTTGCTTCCTGAGTGGGAGGTGGAGCAACATTGCATTGGCACTGGCAGCAAGCTGGAATTAGGCTGTAAGCATTAAAAGTCTCTTTGAGACTTTATGGTAAATAGCTCATATATCACACAACCATTTTACCTTCAGAGCAACCTAGATTTTCCCACATTCCAAATTGTTAAGGACAAAGATTTCTTAAGCATGATAATGTTTGCACCAATTTACACATGTCCTATATAGGTCACAGGATCCTTTTCCTTTTGTCATAACATTTTGCATCATTCACATTGAAAATGACTACTTCATAGGAAACTAATGACGGCTACTTTCCCAGACATTTTCCAAATATTTTGCAGTCACCGATGTGTTGACCTGATAATTCTGTGAATCAGCACAGGCTCACTACTGATGGGGCTAGAGACCACAGAGAACCTTAGTGAGGGGGCAGCATTGAATACTCAGTGTCAGAGCACCGTAAAATTATGAATAAATGACGATTAAAATTTTCATGGCATTTATAACTACTCATGATGCATTTCTTTTTGAATGAGAACCTCTTTCCAATAGACCAACAATGGAAAAACAAACTTCCTCCAACTGATTTACCTACTATTGAAAGCCAGTGTTAGGAAAGAGATTCACACCCACATTGGAGAAATTCTAGATCTCCAAGAAAGCAGATATGTAATCTCTGGAATTGAAGAGGATAACTCTCAGATTCTTGAGGTAAAGTTTAAGAAGAGAACACCTTATATGGATAAATCACTCACTTCAGTAAAACATGGAAACACCAGAGGAAAGGCACAGGGAGTCTCCAGACCCCACTTCCCCACTTCCTTCTCCTTTCCTTTCTGCACAAGGATGGTGGAACCCCTGAGCCACAGGTCTCATGACCGCCTTTTCAGTAGAGCTGTCAACCTAGTGAAACTCTCTCCAGGCATGTTCTCATCCCTGTTCATCCATCCTACACCTCTTCTCCTGAGGGTCACCCCTTGTATTCCAGAAATCTCTGGCTGCTCTGCTGTGCACAGGTGAGGAATGCCATCCAACTGGCCCAAGGCTACTGTTTAGGAGGAAACTGGACTCTCTTGTTTCTAGAAATGCAGCTGTTTTAAACACTGGGGAGACAATCCCTCTGGATAGCTAAATGAGATTTTTTACATTTCTTTCTGGGTATTTATGGCCAAGTGGATGTTGTCCAACCTACAAACTGGGCCATAGCATGATTTCAATGACTTAGACATTCTTCTCCTCTTTAAAGAAGTACAATTCCTGAAATAAGTACATTTCAACTTATAGTTAGTTTCATCTAAGGGCTGCATTTATGGCATGGGGCTAAAGCCTGGATTACTAAAGAGTCTCCAATCATCTTCAAAATCCACCCTATGTATTATAGTATCACCAGATTGCTCATTCCAAAATTTTGTATTCATCATGTAGACTTCTGCTCAAAAAGTTTTAATGGCTACATATTACTAACACAATAAAATCCATGGTTTTCCTTCTAATGGTAAATTTTTTCCACCATCTAAGTCCATTTTGACTTTCCAACATCATGTCCCAGCACCTCCCAATGCAAATCCTTTTGTCTACCTAAAAGCCAGTCTATTCACTATCATCATTCATTTATTCATTCAACAGATATTTATTAAGCACCTATCATGGTTCAGGCACTGAAGATTATAGCCCTGAACAACATAGATAAAGTTCATGACCTTAAGGAGATTACACTCTAATGGGGAGAAGCAGACAGTAAACAAGCAAATAAATATTCAATGGTGCAGGTGGTGGTAAGGGCAGTGATGATAAATGAAGCCCTGGGGGAGATAGAGGTCCAGGAAGTATTTTACACAGGAGTGTCAAGGAAGTGCCTGATGAGGTGACACTCAGCAGAGATGGGAAGAAAGTGACACTCAGCAGAGATGGGAAGAAAGTGAGGCTGCAGGCCATGTGGATGGAAAGGTGAGCAGCTTTCCAGGCCAAGGGAGCCTGGAAAGCTCATGCCAAGGCCTTGCAGTGGGAACGTGGTTGGTGGGTTCAAGAAGAGCAGGGAGGCCAGTGTGAACAGCTGGGTGGCGTGAACGAGAAGGAAGTGATAAGAGATGAGTGAAGAAACAATGGAGGGAGATGAGCTCAAGTAGGACTGATCAGGCCATGGTAGGAACCTAGGATGTTCTGATGAGACAGATGGGAAGCCATCACAGAGTTCGAGCAAAGATGGCATGTGACCTGCTGTTCATCCTAAGAGGAATATTCTGGTTCAGGGTAAGAATAGCCTAGAAGAGGGTTAAGGGAAAAAGTAAAGACACTAATTATGAGGTTATTATGATAACCTCAATGAGAGGTCATAGTGGTGGCTCAGAATGGTGACAGTCAGGGTGATAAGAAGTGATCAGATTCTGGATATATTTTGAAAGAGGATTGAGCAGGATTGCTGATGGGCTGGATGCATAATAAGACAGAAAAAGAGAAGGTAGGAATGACTCTAAGGTTTTTTATCTGAAAAACTGAAAGAATAGAATTTCCACTAAATAATTTGGGGAGCAGTTTTTAGAGGTGGGAGGAGGGGATCAAAATTGGGAGCATATTTTGCATGGTTTTGAGGTGTTATTATACACGCAAAGAAAAATGTTGAATAAGCAAGTGGATATCCAAGTGAATAGAGTGCTCTGGCATGGTGATAAAAATTAGGGAGTATCAGTGTCTACGTGGCATTTAAATCAGTGGAACTGCATGGCATCACTTGGGGTATGAGGATAGGTAAAGCAGAGGAGAGAAGATTGAGCCTTTAGAGATCATAAGAGAAAGAGGAACCAGCAAAGGAGACTGAGAAGGGGCAACCAGTTAGGGGAGAGAACAGTCTCCTCGGTTGCTTCCTCTTGCTCTTAGCTCACGTCAGCCTATCTGTCGTAAATGCCCAGAAATGCCATCCTTAATCCCCTCCATTGAGTCACTTCCTACTCATTCCTCACAGTCTGGCACTTAATGCTGTGCTGTGTGTGACTTCTCTTGTCTTGAGTTTCATGTGACTATTTAACTCTTGATAATGTTTTAGCTATTTCTGGATAAATCATTTTGTCTTAATTAATCAATACACCTTGTTTATCCCCAGTGCTATTCTTTAATTTTGTTATCTGACTCCTCTCTGAGTGTGTCTAGGCAGGTCAATCCTTTCTTGATGTCCTAGCCATCCCAGACCCTACAGGTAAATACTCAAGAAAATCAGTGGTAGCACCAGCCTATTGATAGATGCCAAAAGAAACTAGGGGTGTTGGAATCTGGAATTCAATTCTGAGGTAGCCGTAGTACCTGTGGATGTGAAATCTGTGGCCATCATGCCATGGAACAAACTCAATAGCACTTAGGATCATCAGTCAAAACAAATCAATAGAGATATGTGTTAAGCAAATTATAGCACAAGGAAATAGAAATGTGTGGAGATTCCTGCTCTCAAAAAGTTCATTCTCCAAAACAGGCAAATAAGGCGGGGAAAAGAGTGACAATTTAAATAACTAAAAACTAAGAGGTTTGGAGAACAGTAGAGAAGACTTTACATTTTAAACCAAGAATTATTAGTTTCAGGATATTGTTTATAAATGGCATAAAGCAACATACATTGATTCTTAGTATCATTAACAATTATGCCATTAAAGTGTCTGGTAACAAGAAGAACAAAATGTTACATCTTGTCTATCCTGATAAAAGACAACCTCTGAGCCAGACCTGGCCTAGGACAAGGCCATCCAAAGGTTGGCAAGAGTTAAACGAATGTGGGATGCATTGAAAACAGACTCTGAATGCCACCCTGTGAAAATAAGGAGGACAGGGACGTCCCTTTGGCTGACCAGGCACAGCTCTCTGAAGGCAAGGGGCCATCTGCAGTGTGGCTTCCTTCTCTCTCCAGAGACATGCCGCCATTATGTGGAGTTTAATTTTGGTTTGAGCTAACAACCCAGAGAGAACTATTTTAGACATTTGGTCTCTGGTACATGAAGTTGGTACACAACAATAAAATGATGCTCTTCCCCAAGACTGGCATTTTAGAGGGAAGAATGATTTTGAATCTGTGCTCTGATCACTGCAAGTCCTTTGATATGTAGTAATCATAGCACATGTGATCACAGAACATGGGTGTGAGTCTGACATCTTTTTTTGTTAAGTGATGGCCCTGGCATTGCCAGTGGGAAGTCAGATGGTATGGGTTGGTTTCATTCAGAACAGCCAGGGTGGACACATTCGTAGTGATCTTATATAAATGCTAGAAGAAGAACAGGAATTGAGCTATGACAGATGATCTGCTTAAGCCAGGGCTTGTTTTCTTGGCTTAAAGCCAGTGACTTAAATGCCCTCTTTTATCAACATTCAGATTAAAGGTATCTAGATTTTTTTTAACTTCTAATAATGATTTTTTAAAAATTAAATAATGTTTCCCTGTGGATTTAATGTTGTCTCATAGTTAATCCAACTTTACTAAGTCACAAGTGAAGCAGGTAAAGATAAGTTGAGAAATTAAAGCAAAATTTCCACATAATAACAATTGTGCAAGTTGCAATACTAGTAAATAATACTTTATGTGGAAAATACATGAGAGATAATAGACTATAATTGCCAAGCAATATTCTGTAAAACCAGATTTTAGATAATATTATAAAAAACTTAGGCTTAGAGTTATCGTCTATAGTAAAAAAGAATAAGTTATTAACATGTATTGTTGTAACTTTTATTACATAGAATTGTAACCTGATTCTGAAAACCATAGAGGTTACATTTTATTTTATTTAAATATATTAAATTGCTTACATCTTTCTTTTGTTTATTTTGTTCAATATATTCTAGTAATATCTATTGTTTATTTTCAAAGAAGCATATTCCTTTCAGTGAGTGGAAATTAAAATTTAAATAGAGCACTCAAATTCAGGATACTTTTTAGTTAATGAACACCCAAACTAGCATTAAAAATATTATCATTTACATTTTCTAATTTCCTTTCTTTTGTTCATGAGAGCTACAGACACCAAATCAAATTGCTTATGGGTAATGCCTTATTTTTGTTTTTTTAATTGAAATTTTTTTATTTAAATAAGTCTTTGTCTTAAAAGAGAATGTCATCAGTCAAAATAATGCTATCACTTCTGAAAATATTTTCATTTTCTGACACGCACGGAGGTGCCATAAAGTAGTGTTGACAACTCCATCTGTAGCATTCCACAAATCTTACAGAGATATATCATCAGAAAACCACACAGTCTATATCCGGGATCTGACAAACCTAAAACATGGCCTGCCAGCCACAGATAAGGTTTTGAAATGTTAGTCACTGAACAGGTGATAACAGAAACAAGGCTCAAATGCATGTATACCTTCACCTTTGGACGCCTGCGGTTTTGAGCCATGCCACTTTGGTAAAAGATATTGCCATTTGGCCTCTTGGTAAAATCAGTGGACGCACTGAGCGTGATACAACATGAAGATACATGGTGGTCGTGGCCTTAAATTCGCCGCTGGGAGGGTGCTGGAATCAGGGGACGCTGCGAAGCAATAGCACAGCATCTCCAGCAAACAGGAGAGCCGGGGCTCAGGGCGGGAGCAGCTTGGACAGAGCTGGAAGGATCAAAGCAACACGCCATTGCACAGCTGCCAGCAGTGGCACGAACGGAAGAAACCAGAAACATTTTGGAACAAGTGGAAACTTCCTCCTCGTCATCTTCATCTTGTCTCCTTTTTAAATCCCCAAGTGTTTGGCGATTCCACACTGTTCTCAATTTTATATGGAAATTTTCAATAGATAGGATGGGACAAAAACCTGTAACACTGGACCCGGACATGAAATATTAAACCAAAGGATTTTTGTAAAAGACTCTCCTAAAAACCATAACCAGAATGACCGTGAATACTACCTTTAAGATAGAATTTATAATCATTTACTTCTTAATCGTTCCTCCCACATGCCGTCCATTTTCAAACAAAGCTGAGTTTATGGCCATCATACAAGATTACATTCCCGTGCAGTTGCAGTATTTCTTCTATAATGATTTATTTAAAAGGGCTTCACCATGATAGCTCTCCAACTTTGTTCCTTCCTGTATATCACTGTTCAGGGTCAAAAGCTGGGAAAAGGGCTAGTCCCCAAGGCCTAACATATTTCACCAGTGGAGACTCTGGCTTTTCACTTCTCTTTCTCTCCTCATCACTTTATGCTTAAAGAAGAACAGATGTGGAAACATTTAGAAAAAGACTAATTGAATTTCACATAACACAATTTAGCATTGTTTGAGGAAGTACCTAAATCAACAGCACATTTTCCAAAGTCCCAGCCTCGCCTAATTAGAACACCAAACGTGTGACTAATTGGCCACACTTCCACCAAGGGCTCTGCAGCAGATGAGCTGCGGCCGGTTCCCTTCTCCCCAGCTAAGGCCCCGGTCTGGCTGTGAGGCCAGGCGGTTGCTCTAAATGAGTTGGGCTGAGTATAATGGGAAAGAAACTCCGAGAACAAATCCACACGAAACAGGAGAGAAATCGGGATGTGTATGCTGTGGCAGCACCCGGAGAATTACCAGGAGATTATCAGCACATAAATTAAGAGATACTTGGGGCTCTGTAATTGGGACCGTTAATAGCCTGCACTTTATCATTTCAGCTTCGTGGTCTTAGAATTTGACATCTAATTAAAATACAATCTAATATCGCCAGTGAAGGCTCCTCTTAACCCAACCCTTCACCACTGGCAGATCTGTTTTTTGCATGCAACAAGAGGCTTTCTTTCTTAGTCACTTTATTTCCTGATGGTGTGCAGGAGACCACGTGCGGAAGAAAGGGCGCAATTAGAGGAAAGGCAGAGGATGATTCTGGGCTTGGTTCTACTGTAAAACCCCGAACATTTTCCTTTAGGGAATCTTTCATCCCCCACTTTCTCTTCCTAAGTATAAAACCCATGGAACTAGAAGTGACTTTAAAAGTCATTTGGTGCAACTTTCACATTTTATAGATGAGGATTCTGAGGCCAAGAAAGGTGAAGTAATTTGCCTAGAGCCACACATCTCTTTGGTGACCGATTTAGGACTAGAAAGCAAGTCTCTGACACCCCACCTCTAGCGCTGGTTATAATTCCTCTTTCATGCTTGAGCTGATGTTAAAAAAGTAACATTACGTGCAGGTTTCACAGTTACCTACTGGTGGGACTATTTGTTCAATCCCATTCCCTTAAACAACAAAATAACCTAGGTTATAAAGTTGTTAGAGAAACTTATATAATATTCTTATTTATTGGTGTAGATCCTGGCTTCTGGTTTCCATCCATTAAGGGATTTCACCTGTGAGGGTAATTGGCTATCTAAAAATCTGAATATTTGCTTTAATTGAATAGTGTCATTTTCTTTTTCTGTCTGATGAGAAATGACAGTGAATTCATTTTTCTTTAACGGGAAAGTGTTTCTGAAAAAACAGGCTGTTAAATCTGTTTTACACTCATTCAAAAAAGAAAACAAACAGAAAAATAAGTGTTCCATAAAGGTTTACTGATCATCAAAGTGTATGATCTTGGAGGAATTTTTAAGCTTCTCCTTGCCACCAGGATGAGATTTTTATACTACTTTCTTCACAGTTGGTTGACGAAAGCTCAGGGGAGAAAAAATAATGTAGCACCTTCACAAGAAAAATATGATTATTAAAGGAAATGTATTTTTTGATCATTTATTACTCAGAATAATCTTTGCTGCTTTCTCCATGAAAAAAAGACAAACTAGAGCTGATTCCACTCATTTAGAAGTGATCTCTGACTTCCACACACCAACGAAAATAAAGTAATAGAACTTCTCTTTCTTAAGTTTTAATCAAAATTTTAGAAAACTAGAAATTAAATTAATAAAAGAAATTACAATCAGATGTTGGCAAAACATTTCATACATCAACAATCTTCAAAGATTCCTTTTGATAAATAGCTTAGGTCAGACAGAAGAAAGCTATCTGGGAATATTTTTTTCCTTGATTAGAGATGAGAGCATGAAAAGATGAATGATTGCGTGACATGGAAGTGTCATTGAGGAACTGATCAGACAAGAACACCAGGTAAAGGTGTTTTGACTTTTTCATCATAAAATGGGATTGTCCATGGAATAGTTTAATCAATCGTGTGATGTGGCCAAATAGACAGGTTAAGAAGTGAATCTGTCATTTGGGAGGAATCAGCCTTGGGGAAAGTTCCTTAAACTCCATTTGCTTCAGACTGTAAGCACAAATGAACAAATGGGCTGTGGCATCACTTCATGTCAGCATGGTGGGTTTCAGCCATTTCTCTTCTCCCTCTGTGTTCACCACAACCAAATGGGCCGTTGGGTGGTCAGAATTTGTCATGAAGATAGACGGCCACTGGGAAACTGCGCTGATCGGTCCTTGGGCTGTGATCCAGCACTTTGCTTTATGTGTAGAGTGCTCGGTGTCACCATATGTAACATGGTGGCAATATTTTCTTTCTTTCTTTTTAAAATTTTCTCACTGAGATAAATTGAGGACTCCTAAAAATTAAGCAAGTGTTTTGACCTCTTGAGAAGAAAGATCATTTAAATGCAGGCATTTACTGATGTATTTCCCCATCACACAGAAGTGATCAATGGCTATTTTTAATGTTGATAAAGTGAGTTGATTTTAAAATCATTTGTAGGTTAGTAAAGAAGCTACTTAAGAGTGCCACTTTAGAAAAATATTTTATTAAAAGACTTTTTTTGGAGACAGGGTCTCATTCTGTTGCCTAGGCTAGAGTGCAGCCGCATGACCATCATGCACTACAGAAAGAGTGTCACTTTTAATTCAGAAGTACAAACAGAAAATAAGAATACAAACAACGAAGTATTACAGGTAATGTGAATCGAACATAGATTTTTATGTTTGAAGGTAGCTATAGCTACCTTCTGCTTAGACTGCTTTGATTTTTCCCCTTATTTCACTATTTTCAGTTATTTGTGATTATTTCACTTATTTCTTTTTCACTTATTATTTTCTTAGATTTTTGGACTCATGTATAAAGACCTTTATTAAATAATAATGTTTCTAAAGCAAGACGTGGCACATCTTCATTTGAAAAATCAGAATCTTTTAAAAAGGAATTCCAAATTGATAGGAAAGGAACAGAAGACTGGGTAAACCACAGAACTATGGAGTTGCACCATTAATTGCCCTGCATGGTGATGGCTGTAACGTGACTTTTAACAGATTGAATAAACAACAAAATGAAACAATAAATGATAAAATTTCAGATACGGAAGTACTGTACCAATTACTTTTGGTTTCCAAAACAGTTTTTAAAATACATGAATGAGAAAACTAGATTCTAGTCTTAGATATCTACTAACTAGTTGCCTGCTCTTGGGTAAATCATTTAATTTCTCCTCAGTTTGCTTTCCCTTCTGAATAATGAGAAGCTGAGACTAAATAGGTTAGTGTTCTCAACCCTAATTGTGCATTAGGATCACATGGGAAGCTTAAGGAATGCTGATGTCCAGGCCCCACTCCAAATCAATTAAATCAATTAAAGGGTCCAGGAATTGGTGTTTTGCAAAGCTCTGCAGCTGATTCCAATGTGCAGCAGTGCTGAAGTACAGACAGATGCTCTACACTAGCACTTGGAAGGAATGCGGAGCCTCTATAAAACTATCTGTGGCAAACTCAATAATTTTTAATGATAAAAAATATTTGATGTGATTTTTATCCTTTATATTTAGCAAGTAATCCAAAGTTCTATTTTAAGGGAATACAGCAAGTCCTCCAAATTAATCACTGAAGTATACTCCTCAAATAATATATAAGCCCTTTACATTCTGAATGGATTATCTGGTTTGTATAATAAGTCAAAGCGGCACTAATGGGCCAAACATATAGATATAATAAAACACTTTTCTATTGAGAATATGCCCACAGAGCACCAAATGGTCAGATGAAAATGAAGGAAAAGTCTCGATGTTCTGTCTGTAAGACCTGTAACACCTGAACTTCTTTTTCTCCAAGTCTGTTTCTCCCCCACTTTCTTTATCCTTACCTATTTAATTTGGTACATTGTCTTGTAATTCTTCATTTCTTTCAACGAATGCACCTCTCTTTGTGAGAGTAATCGGAAAAAGATATCTCCCAGATACACACTAATAGAAACACACATTTCCCTTTGTTTTCTTCTATTCAGATATCTCAAAAATATATGTCTTCTGAAACTTTTATATCAAAGCAAAGTATTTTTAATTAAAGCTCTGGTCTCCTCTGAACTATGAAGACTAGACCAGACCAAGGACTGCCACATCATTTTTCTCCTCATTATCACCTCGTTAAGATCCCAGAACATGCCTCAGAGGCAGGGGGTTGAGACATGCAGCTTAACAAGGTGATAATGAGGAGAAAATGTCTCCAGTCTATTTGGGGCACAGCCCATGCCAGGTAGGATGATGGCAGGCCAGGTTGGACTAGAGCAGGACACACTTTAGTTACTAAAATGTTGTTCTCTGAATGGGTTTGGCTAGTTTAAGATAAGTTATGTTTTCTTTTCTTTGCCATTGGTAAACCAAGATGAAAAAAAAAAAAAAAGTGGACACCTGGGCCTAAGACTTTGTAGTAGAGACTACAAATAGCTTTCCAGTATTCATTCGCTTTTTTATCTTTAGTAATATGAACCCTGATACGTAGCTGGGCATTGCTGTCCAGCTGAAAGACTGCAGTCTCTACACTTCCATGACATAGAAATGCCAATAATGTGACTATGCTTTGGCCAATAATATTTAAATGGAAATATTTCTGCTACCTCCTAGAAGTCTCTTAAATTGAAAGAAGTGGCTTTATTGATTGATTGATTGATTGGCAGGTCTCACTCTGTCGCCCTGCCCGAAGTACAGTGCAGTGGCGCAATCATAACTCACCGTAACCTTGAACTCCTAGGCTCAAGGGATCCTCCTGCCTCAGTCTTCTGAGTAGCCAGGACTATAGGCGTGCACCACCGTATCCAGCTAATTTTTTTAGTTTTTGTAGAGAGAAGGTTTCACTAACTATGTTGCCCAGGCTGGTCTTGAACTCCTGGCCTCAAGCAAGCATTCTGCTTCAGCCTCCCAAAGTGGTCTCTTCTTCACCTATTTCCTCCTTTATACTGACTGGAAAGTGAATATGATAACTGGAGCTTGGGCAGCCATCTTGGACCATGGAGTGGTAAAACATAAAGATAAAAAGAATCGTGGCCTTTATTACCATGCAGGTACCACACCAGCCTGCACAGCCTCCCTCTGGATCCATTTACCTGAGAGAGAAACTATCTTGTTTAAGCCAGTAGTTTTTCTTGTTGGTGGTATTGATATATGAGCTGAGTCCAATACTACTATACATATTAAAAAGGATTAACTTTGTTAATCTAATCCAAAGTGCATATCTTTTCATCCTCAACTTTCAGCTGTCACCCAAGCCAGAACACCAGGGAGCAGTGGTGTGCTGGAACCAGCTCGTACCAGCTCACACAAGCCAATTTTTAAATATGCAGAATTTTGTAAGCCAGTTGTTAAATATGGCCATTATTAAAAATTAAATTATATAAAATTTAAATTTAAACTAAAACTGAAGGTTATAAATACTTAAAATTACCATTTCCTAATAATTTTACTTTTTCCCTATGCTCTTGAGTTAACAGTGTATCTGGATGCTGGAAACACTATATAATGGGGTGTTAGCATGCATATCTTTCCAATTCCCTGTTTAACAGCATGACAAGGGTAGCTTAAAATTAGCCATAGTGGCAGCATTTCCACCACAGAAATTGACAAAGGTTACAAATCAGGGCTTGATGTTTATTTTGTTGGTTGTATAGGCTTAAGACAGTGATGGAGAAAATGTTAATAGTGCAAGTTACTAGTGCTGAAGATGAAAGAGGTTTCAGTTTAATGAATGTAATTGTATGAGGGTCAGAAGTAGTTTGACAGTAGGCCACTTGTCAGATTTAGTGAAAATAATTTTGTTGGGTAAAGAGTTACAAGAGTAGGATGCAACTTCATTTGTCAAACCATCATTGAATTGCAACCATA
The DNA here is from genome assembly GCA_004363605.1 of Indri indri. Lineage (NCBI taxonomy): Eukaryota > Metazoa > Chordata > Mammalia > Primates > Indriidae > Indri > Indri indri. The sequence goes on along the minus strand of RJWJ010007250.1, from coordinate 13,520 downwards.
GGTTGGCCAAAGATTCAAGAGTTCAGCAAAAATTAATGAAAGCATTCTGTGAGAATCAATTGGCTGTGGAATTTACAATAAAAATATTGAATATTTTTATCATTATTTGTAAATTATGTACTACATATGCTTTAAATAAGTAAAATTTTTAACGAACTTATGTAATGATATACACATATATGTGCATATATTTTTTTCAGAGAACCAGTTGATAAAAATTGATCACACCACTCTCGGAGATCATCTGGTATTTCTCCAAGTCCCTCAGCCCACATTCAATTGACAACTAAATCCCCTTAATTTTAATTTAGAAATGGTACTTGAATCATGTATTTCTACCTACCTCATGGCTAATGCTGTAAGTCCTCATTGTCACTCTGGCTGCTTCCACTTTCATCTCCACTGTCACCGTCAAGTTCGTATTCCACACCATCACCATGAGGGTCCTTCAACAGGGCAGGTGTGTTCCTGTCACTTCCCTGCTTAAAGTCATCCAGTGGCTCTGAATGTTGTTCTCTAAGAGTACAACATCTCCGCTGCTTGGCGTGACTCACACTCCTGGCACATCTCTTCAGTCATTCTGAACTCCTTGCTGTTTTCATCCTTTATTCTACCACCAAGTGAGGGAGCTACCCTCAGCTGGGCCAATTCCTGGAGAGGGATATAGCTATGAGCCATTAGCGGTCAACACTCTCAGCACCAGAGGAAATGATGCACGCCCTGTAATAAGGGGAGAATCTGGGAGATGCACCTGAGTATTAACTACAGACCATCAAAAGGAGACTGATGAATTGATTTGTTTCACATCAAAGGGCTGGAGGTTCCTTGAGCACCCTCTTCTGAATGTCTCCCTTCCCCCAGTCAATAGGAAATGACATTATTCTCAGACAAGTTTTTGAGTCCCACATCCTAGTGAGACTGCAGAGCAGCAGCACTATTCCTATGTGCAGCAAAAGCCGCAGAGAAAGTTATCAGAACAAAAATCCTTAGAGATGGGAATGTCACCTATCAATACGAGCATTCATCGAGATGTCTATCCTCTAGTCTTCCCTTCATCAATAGACTGCACAACTTGCTACTGAGTGGTTAAGAGCTCTGCAAACTCGTTCTGCTGCTCCCATCAAGACGTGGAATCTATTTCGCTTCCTCTTGAATCTAGGCTGGACTTGTTTTGAGCAATAGAAAATAGCAGGAGAGATGCTGTGCCTGTCAAGGGCACCTGCCTGGAAGCTTCCACATTCACTGTTTTGGAACCCAGTTACTACTCTGTAAGGAAGCTGGTCTAGACTAGTAGAGGGAGAGAGGACAAGTGGAAGAGAACTGAGATTCTGGGCCAAGAACCAGAACGACCTGCCAGTCAGTCATGTGTGCTTGGCCATCTTGTATGCTCCACCCAACCTGAGCACCCGGATGAGTGCAGCTGCACAAAGAATGGCCATTGATGCTGTGTGGAGCAGAAGAAAAACCCAACTAAGCCCAGCCGACATACAGAATCTTATACAATCAGAAATCAATTTAAAACAGCTTATCATGGCATAATTCACATATCATACAATTCACCCATTTAAAGTATATAATTTGATAAGTTTCAGTATATTCAGGGTGTATTTCCATCAGCAAATCTAATTTTAGAAAAGTTTTTTTTTTCCACCAAAAAGAAACTCCATACACATTAGCACTCACTCCCCATTTTCATCCATCCCCTCACTCTTGGCAACCACTAATCTATTTACACTCTCAATAGATTCTGGATATATAATATAAAATAATTGTATAACGTGTAATCACTTGTGACTGGCTTCAGTCACTTAGCATAATATTTTCAAGGTTCATCTACACTGAAGCAGGTATAAATACTTTTATTGCATAATAATATACTGTTGTACAGATATACCATATTTTATTTATTCATTCATCAATTGATAGACATTTGGGTTATTTCTGTCTTCAGGCTATTATTAATAATACTTCTGTGGACATTAATGTATAAGGTTTTGCATGGCAAATGTTTTAATTTCTTCTAAGTACATACCTAGGAGTGGAATTATTGGATCATAAGGTAACTTTATGTTTAACATTTCAAGAAACCGCCAAACAGTTCTCTAAAGTTCCTTTACCCTTTTACATTCCCACCATCAATGTAAGAGGGTACTAATTTTTCTGAATCCTTGTCAACACTTTTTACTATTTATCCTTTTGATTATAGCCATCTTAGTGGGTATAAAATGGAATCTCATTGCAGTTTCAAATTACATTTCCCTAATGGCTGATAACATTGAGCATCTATTCATATGTTTATTAGCCACTTGTATATCTTTGGGGAAATATGTATTCAGATACTTTGCCCCTAGGTTGGCATAAGCCACTTATTGGTAAAAGGTTGTGCTGAAGCTCAGTTTATATTTTACAGAATGAGGTAACTTACTGCCTGAATTGTGAGGAATCATTGAGATAATGCTTATAAGGCATCTGACAACACAAAGGAATTACTTACTGAATGATAGTAGTGGTTATTATTATTATTATAGCACTAATAGTAGAGGTAACAAGGGGTATAAAGACTCACAAGAAAAATAAACCTGGACAACTAACAATAAGTTAGTGGCTAGGTATGCAAGATTGTTTCGTGTGCTATGATTTATGCAAAAACATAAAAAAGAGGTGAGAACTAGAGAAATAGACCTGAGAGGCCATTGCTTCCTGGGAACAGAAGGGTTGTAATTAAATATAATTCACCAACAAAAAAAAAATTTAGAGCAAAAGGACAGATGCAGAACTTTCGGAAATAACCTCAACCAAGGGGCAGGAATGAGTAGAGGAATACTAAAATAAGAATGAAAGGAAAGATCAGAGAATTTAGAGAATCAAGAGAATACAAGCACCTTGAAGCCCAGGGAAGAAAAAGCATTGAGAAGGTGCTTATGTGGGAGGAAAGAGATGATAAGGAAAAAGCACTGGACCCTTTTGAAGGAGTGCTTCCTATAGAGGGGCGATGGTAGGAGCCAAGTGCTAGCAGTAAGTGGGAGGTATGGAAGCAGGGGTGGCGGAAAGACCTAGAAGAGCTAGCCACTTGCAACAGGGGCTTGAGGGGTGCTTTCTTCTGTTTTGTCAAGGGTTTTGTTTATGTGTGTATTTACTTTTCAGGATGAGGATGTGCTTTTAAAGGAACATTAGGGCAATGAGGGGTGGAAGATGCAAAAACAGAATGCTAAGTAATGAAGGATTGTAAAGCTGGCACAAGGAATGGGACTATTGCCACAGGAGGAAGGGTCAGTCTGCTATAGTGCTTTGAGGAGTAGATGAGTGACGCATATGAAAACACTCTATTAACACAGAGTTGTTGGAGGTAGAGAGGAGTTACATCACATAGTCTCAGCCCTCCATGAAAAATATGAGATAAAACCAACAGCAAAGAGAGTCAGGAAAGTCAGTATCCTATTTAACAAGGAAACCTAGCTTGGGAAGATATGTAAAGGAAACTTAGGAAATGTGATGAGTCAAATGAGTATTGGAGAGCACCCAGTCGAGGTTGGTTAGTATATACTTTCCTGTTCTTTTTGCTTTTAATATTTGCTGGCTATACCTCATATTCAGAAGTGAAGAACGCAAAGAAGGCAAAGAAAGGTATTGGCAAAGGAAGCAGATAAATGAACCCGGGACTGGGTTAAGAGACAGTATAGGAGGCAGGACAAGCAAGTTATCAAGAACGGAGGTGGCAACATTATTGAAATGGTAACCTACGGGTTTTTGCCTGGATCGAAGGCTGGGGAGGCCATTTTAACTGATGCCTCCAAAGACTCACTTATGACAGGGGTTGGCAAACTATGGTCCATGGGCTAAATACCATTCACCTGCTTTTGTAAATAAAGTTTTATTGGAACGTAGTCATTAGCCATTCATTTATGCATTGTTTATGGCTGCTTTTGCACTGCAGGGCAGAGTTGAGCAGTTGTAACAGAGACCATATGGCTTGCAAAGCTGAAAATATTTACTGTCTGGCCCTTTACAAAACATGTTTGCTGACATGAAAAGATACATGTGACATATTGGTAAGTGAAAAAAAAAAGCAGGATATAAAATAATATTTACAACATAATCCTGTCTTCTGAAAAGGAAAAATAGATATGACTATGCCTGAAAAGTGGTTAGAAAGTTATATACCAAAGTGTTAACAATTGTTTCCTAGGAGGAAGGATTATCAAAAACTGTTATTTTCTGCTTTCTTCTTCTCCTCCTCCCCCTCTTCTTCATTCTTCTTCTTTGTAGATTCCCTATTTTCTAAAATATGGGAGGATAATGGCATGAGGAAGGAAAATTTTGTTCAATGGTTATTTAGATGATTAAAGTAAGGTGCTAAAAACCACATGGTCATAAATTCCCCCAGAAGTGTACAGATAAGCTAGTCCTAAAGATAAAATCTATGTCATTGACTGCACCTTTACCTCAGTCATCCTTCCTGCAAAACTGCAACTTTAATTAACAGCAATGAGTGGTGGAGCAAAAATATGCCCACTTTTGAAATGACAAATCAAGGTACACACTGGCAATTATATAGGTTGACATTAAGGTAAGTTAAGAGTATTCTAGCAAGTATGCTGAAGTCTTCAGAGTATCTTCATTGATTTTGTGATTACTAAGAAGGAATTCATATTCAAATAGGAAGTCACAGGTATCTATTTTAGGTAGAGTAATATTAGGACAGAATTATGTGTTTAAAGTAAGGTGAGTCAAATGCTTCAGAGAAAAAGGAGAATGGGGAATCTAGATGAACTGTCTTGTAGACCAACAAACATCATTCTATCAGGGACTCTCAGAAGATGTAGCTGACTTTGATTACTGCCTCTTTCCTCAGCTCCTTCCAAGCTCTCTGTCCACACCCCCACAAGACTGGGCAAAAGCCCATGAGGTACAATCAATTTGAGCTACAGAGCATTTGTGGGGTTCTGTGTGTTTCATTTTTCCTCAGATTCATAGAGTGTCACCATACTAGATATTGAACAGAATTTATAGACAAATTGAAAGGTTGCCTAGTCTGGATTGGTGAATATTTGTTGGATAACTAAATCCATAGTTGGGGACTGAGTTGGCCTAAGCAAGGTTGAAGAAATTGAGGTCAGTTATCAGTGGGAAGAGAATAGATTAAAGACAAAGACTGGGGAAGGAAGGGGTGAGCTCAGAAAAGTCAAGAAGCCAGGAGTGAGATAGGGTGCGGGACAGGGGCAGGAGGAAACAGAGGCAGAAAAGACCAAGATAAGCTTAGGACAGCCGCAGCCAGACCCACAAAGACTCCTTTCTCTTAACCCAAAGCTGTTCCATGTCACAAAGGGGACATCTGGCCGTGGAGACTTCTAAGAACTGGATTTATTTCATTTCCCCCACAAGCTGTTGAGTTAGCAGTTTAGCATTTCAGACTACAATCTGACTCAGATATTTTTGACAATCTTTACAATCTTTATCAAATCTACTTAACTAATTCTAAAAGTAGTTATGGTAAGAGAAACCTCTGCAGTTTGAGATGTTGGCCCTAGTGACCATATTTGTACTATCTGAAAAAATTAAGAATGTTCATTTGGACAAAAGGATAAATAACAAAAGAACAAACATTTGTTGTCAGGGAAAAATGGGACAGAAAGAGACACTCAAGGTCAGTTGCTCTCATAGCATCCGCTTGGCCATCAATGTAAGGATGGGAAGAAGAAACGTAATTAGAGTAAATGCCAAAACCAACTTCCTTGGGGGCTTCCCTCTTTTACTGACAATGGCCGGGGCTCATAGGACAGGTGAGAGATTATCAACTACCCTATATCTGGCAACTAAGCAGGTGGCTGGAAATTCGCAGATTCACTACCTGTTCAAGATAAAGTGTAATGCAAGATATTTCTAGCAAACAGATTCTAATTCCTGCTTAATTAAAAAAAAGATACCTCTCAAAACTTATCTGAGCTTGACTCCAGTTTATTCACAAACTCATTCATTTACTTCCTGTTATAGATTACTAGCTTAACTCCATTGTGGTCTGAGAGCAGACATTGTGTGACTTTGATTCTTTTAAATTTATTGAGGGTGTATTTTAAGGCTTAAAATGTGGTCTAGCTTGGTGAATATTCCATGTGAGCTTGAGGATAATATGCACTCTGCTGTTGTTGGATGAAGTAGCCTATAGTTGTCAATCTGTACTGTTGATTGATGGTGTTGTGGAGTTTGAGTGTATCCTTACTGATTTTCTGCCTGCTGGATCTGTCCATTTTGGATAGAGGGATGTTAAAGTCTCCAGCTATAATAGTGGATTCATCTGTTTCTCCCAGCAGTTCAATTAGTTTTTGCTTCATGTATTTTGATGCTCTGTTATCATGCATTCATTTACTCAACAACTAGTTACCGGTTGCCTTCTGTGAGCCAGCACTGATCTGGATGCTGGGATGCAAGGGTAGACAAAACAGACAGGGTCCTTGCTCTCTCGTGGCTTGTGGGTCTAGTGGAGGGAGTTAAACACTGATCGTGTAATACAGTGTTTCTAATGCGGACTGTTCCTCTGAAATGCTGTCACAGGGTCAGCAATTAGATGGTTTTCCTCCAGAAAACAAAAAACGCGTGGTTTTCCCAGCCAATGCTAAAGTGTTATACTGCATATCAGGATAAGTCTGATTCAGTTGATGATGCGACTGATCAAAAAATGACTCGGTAAAAGGAGAGCAAGTCCTGTCTCTTTCATTCAGAAGTCATTGACAGCATGCTTCTGCCTAAAACAGTCAGTCCCAGCTGTGGACTCTGTGTAGTTTTTCTGGACTTTTCATGGTTCTGCCCCTGCCTACCTCACTAATCCCGCTTCCCACCACTGACCGACTGGCCTCCTGTGCTCTGTGGCCGAACACACTACATTACTGCACATGCTGTTCTCTCTGCCTGAACTGCAACTCCCGACACTGCTCTCGTGAAAAATTCATATTCATACGTGACACCACTTCCTCAGTGCCACCTTCACTATGAGTTTTCCTCTGACTTTGTTACACAGTTAATGACTGGTCACTTTATGCCACAGTCATCTTTACATTACTTATCATTTTATATCACAATTACTCACCTCTCCCAGCAAGCCTGGGATCTCTTGAGGAAAGAATTTATAATATTCACTTGTTTCCCCAAGGGTATAGACCACTGCTTAGAACTTAATGGGCATTTGACAATTATTTATCGAATAAACAAATGGATGGATGAATGAATGAATGAATGAAAAAATGATAGCTTGGCAGGATTTTAAATGGAGACAAGGAATTGGCAAATAATTCTATGAGAATCAGTGAATTAATCTTGTGTATATATGGGTATATATACACTGTATGCGTATGTATATACATACGCATATATAATGTTGAACACCAAGAAAGCTTACAAAGGCAGCAAAGAAATGGCCCTTTATCTCATGGAATATCCGATCTACAGCATTTAAGGAAACAAGACTAATAGAAATAGTAAGTGGATGCAAATAAGTGGAACATCAACTCACAAACCCAACCCAATTTCTGCAGATGGATCTGCAGGCTAGAAGAGTAATTTTGAAGATGGCCAGCTCTTTCATGGAGTAAATGAATCTTACACAGACTTTTGAAAAGTTGTTCCTGTTGAGTCAAGATGGGAGAGTATTTTAGAGGTAAAATAAACAGCATAAGTAAAGGTGAGGGAAGGGAACAATTCTGCACCGGAACTGGCTGGATATTCCACAATCCTCCTTTGGCATGTTGATCTCTCAGTAAAGGATGATTCCAGGGGCCGCTGCAGTGACTTCAGTGGCTTTCAGGGTCATTTGGTTTAGCTGCGGAATGACCCCAGCTGGAGGCAAGTGTCTCAAGGGTGATAACTGACTGAATCTGACTTGTCTCTAAAAGTCACTCAGACTCCTAAGTCAAAGTGAAGTCATCCTTGTGAGTCAAGCCAGAGCAGTGCAGTGGCAAGGAGTGTGGTGGAGGAACAGCCACCTCCTACCTGTTAACAAAACAAACGTGTGACCACGCCGATTGGAGATGGCTTAGATGGAAAGCCCTTTGCAGATCTGCAAAGTGTGTGTTATGTACTTACATCGGCAAAATATGTGTTTACTCTTCTTGATATAGTTAAATAGATTGGATATTTGAGACATATTTTTAAAGAAAATTAGCGATTTTTAATGAGAAGGTTTCCCCACAAAAATTCCTCTTGGATGGGAAGAGGAAACCAAATTGTCTGAGTGTCCTCTATGTGTCAGTAATGTTTGAGTTCCAAAACCATCCTAGAATGTAGACTCATTAGACCCACTTCATGGATGAGGAAACCGAGATTGAAAGAAGTGACTTTCTCAAAGGCGCTCACACTTGGATTTGAACCTTAGACCACCTGACTCCAAAGCCCAGCCTCTTTCCGCTGAACCTCCATTACAGCTGCTGTTCACCGGAACCACCACCCCCTCCCAACGGGCACCCATAGTTGCAAATATGCACATCTCAAAACTAAGAAAAATCATTTTCTCTCTACAGCGATAATATTTAATATAGAGAAAGAACTTTTTAAAAGCTTATCTAGAGATTTAAACATGTTCAAAAATAAGTGAGAATTTGGAGCTAAGCAAGGGAGCAAAATGCTCTAGTATTCCACCTAGTGGAAGGTCAGCACAAGGCAAGATAAAGAGAACCGACTCCTTGCGAATGCACAACACCGAGCTGCCTGCATAGTGAGATTTGAGGGCTAGAAAGGGTTCTATCTGGCCCCCATATTTCTTTCTCTTTTCCCAGCTAAGGTGTATAGGTTCATACCAGAAAAAACTTCCCTGGGTAAGACATTGTCAGGAAGCCTAGGTTAAAGCATGCAGATTATTTATTAGAGTTATTTCAAATAGAATTCCAGAGATGTACTCGACTGGAAGGTGGAGACGGTGAGGGATGGGGGGTCTGACAGGGAACCACAGGCTGAAGAGGCCAGGCATGCCTCAGGATGGGGCCCTGGGCCCCTCAGACTGTAAAGAAAGGAAGCTGGTGACAAGCTTGAGGATAAAACCCAAGGCAAAATTGTTCTTTAATTCTGTCTGGGGCTTCCATTAAAGTGGAGACAAAGATTGCAGGAGTTAGCTGATGTGTGTTAGGGTCAGAGCTCATCGTAAGCAGAAAAGGCTATCCTGTCAGGTGGTGAGCTCCCTGATGCTGGAGGTATTTAGGGAGGTTGGATACACCCATAGAAAGAATGTTGTGGGAGGCCGGACTAGATGTCTTCAAAGTCCCTTCCAATTATAAAATTGTGGGAGAATTCTATAAATAATTTAGTTAGGTTTCAGAGATTTCTTGGTACCATCTTATTGTCACTTTCATTCGTTCATTCATTCGACAAACATTAATTTAATTATTAAATGCATTCTTTGTGCTAGGCACTATTAAAGAAGCTAAGTACATAGCCCCAAGTTTCTTAATGACCCAGGTAAAAAGGTAAAGCTGACAAGATGTTAGGATCCGCAGGAAAAAATCCTAACCTAAGAATGTAAAATCCCTGGTGCCACTGCTATTTTTCTGCACTTTGTGTCTTGGTGTCAGACCTCAGGGTTTCATGTTCTGAGCTGTTTTGTTCTAGCTCTGGTAGATTGGCATGGTAGAGATTTAAACCACACTTTCTTTTTCAAAAACTATAAAACACTGAATCAAAATAAACACTATTCCAAATGTTATTGGGTAGAAATATGTTTACCCATGACCGGTTGTGAACAAATGCAGGGGTAACCTTCCATCCTTCTGGGGAAGGGCCACAGCACCCATGCCTGCAGACCGTGCTACCCACTGGCTCCCCAGACCCAAACGAGCAGGACTTCCCGGGTTTGGTCATCCCTTCCTTTTTGTCTGCTTCTCCCGGCCTGACATCGGCCAAATTGAACTCTGCAGTTGTTCCTGCAGTGAACAACTTTTGGGAGTTTTGGTAAAAGTTATATATGCCTATATATTGTGACTGCAGTATAGGATTAAAATAAACAGCTTTATTTTTTACATATAAAATTAACCACTTTTGAAATATGTGTATATATGTGTATATACATATATATGTGTATGTTTGTGTGTATATGTATTTTTATATATATGTACACAGATATATATAATTGTCAAGAGCTGAAAGAGAAAACAATCTGAACTTCTCTTTTATAAAATACAGATTGGGACAACTGTATTATCTGGCCTAGCATTTATCTACACTATGGATAAAGCAGCACTTGTGATGCTAATCCCATGAATATTTTTCTGACTAAAATCCTGAAGGCTGTAGGTCCACGCTTACAGCACACACTATACGACGTTAGCTTAGGCCGGGTGACGCACTGCAGTGACTAATCCACCCTGAAACCCTCAGTGACTTCACACGTCAGTATTTGTTTTGGGTTTTTCTCCCTCACTCATGCTCCATGTTCAGTTATAAGTTGGTGTGAAGCTCCGCTCTCTCTGTCACTCAGAGACGTGGAAGGCATGATATAACGAGTGAGTCAGAAAGATAGGGCAAGACCAAGAAAGACAGAGATACCAGAATTAGAACAGTTAGTCCAAAACCACAGCTATCAATTATGTCATTTAAAAACGTTAAGTTCAAAAGGGTTCAGAATGTTATCAAAGAATACTCGAAGGCGGGGATGATATTGAAACATGTAGGAACGGGTATTGTGTAAACACTGCTCAGTCAGGTAGGGCAAAGGCATACACCTGGTCAGGCACTACCAGCGCATACCTGCCGGGGATCAGCTCTACCTAAGGGGAGAAAGCCTATGAATGGAGGTGATCGATGATTGAGAAGTAGGTAGAGTCCACTGCTCGCCAGACCTGGCATTCCCTTGTATTAAATCAGCGCTGGACTGGACTGAAAGATTGATTTGTGCTGACTGTGTTGCAGCGACAGTGGCGTTCTCCGGTGTTACGGCACTGCGCTTGCATCCCTGCATTTCTTTTCGTACCACCTACAGCCTCTCTCCTGTTGCAATGATTTGTTCTCCCTAATTGTGCATCCTCCTATCCTTGTCGAGTGCTTTGATAAATGCGGACACTTCTTCTTTGTTTTCTTCACATTCTGTGCCTCTCGTGAGTCATTTCTGAGGGCACTGAATCATTTTCATCATCACTCAGCCTCCTCCTGTTTGAAGTCCTTGCCTGGATACAAGCTTATTCATCACCACTCTCTGCAACCCACATGTGTCCAGCACACTGTTTACATTGGGCTTTAATCTGTTGTTAGTGGCCGACTCTAGTGTCCCCTTCTCCCCCAAGGGGCCCAGCCCTGTTTCTCCCGCCTGTGCAGCTCCCAGTGGGAGAGCGCAAAGAGCAGGAGTTCTGGCCCTTAACCTTGGCGTATGGACACTTGCCCAAATCTTCATTCCAGACCTCCCCTTTTTGCTTGTCTTTTATAGCAGCTTCTTCCTTGGTCTTGTCTATATAGTCAAAGATGCAGAAATGAGGTCCCCTCCCAGGTGGGTTCAGAGACCATCCTGGGACAACAGGCTGCGATGAGGGCTCATATGTTTTTTCTTTCCACCTGCCTTCGAACCTATGTTTTCCCCTTGCTAAAAATGCCAGTGTTTTCTCTTTTGTTTCCTTTTATTTTGTTTAAATACACTTCAAAGTGTAAATTAGATAATCCCCACTGGTCAATGGAATGCACTGTTTTATGACCCCAAACACTGGAACACAGGGATTTTGCATGAACACATTGATACTTAGTAATTGGTAATAGATCTTGACATTTCAACAGGCTCCAGTGGGTTATCCTCCATTCTCCTTTCACCTCCCCCCAGCCAAGTTGCTCTGGAATTGATTTATGAAACTAGCTTGCTTTTTACTTATTTTATTCCTCATTATTCATATTTAATGTTACCCACACTTGACCTTGTGACTCTAATTCCTTAAACTGAATAATGTACACACATTGACTTTGTTCTTCCTGACAGGTCTTATCATTTTTTATCTTTGCCATCCCTCTTTCAGCCTTTTAAAGATCTAGGGCTCTCTGAATCTCTTATCTGTTTACATTCTTCTTCATTATTTAGTATTAATGTTCTTTCAGCCATTATTCTCTAAGTTGTTATTTTCCCTCGTTTCCTGATTTTGGTCTTTCTGTCGCTGGGCCAGATCTCTCACTACCACATTTTAGAGGTTGACCCGTGAAACTAATTCAGATGTTATAAAGAAAAAAAAAAACAAAACATTGAAACTAGGAATTCAGCAACAGTTTGATCAGTTCTTGCCTGAGATGTTCAGTGTTATTTAGGAACGTCATTTGTGAGTTGCTGCTGAGAGATTCTGTTTAGGCAGAGAAGGAAGATCACTTGGTAGTTAAAGAATAGAATATAAATTTTGCCCTTGAATAATTCTTAGGACACAGACACACCACAGAACGCATATGGCTATGATTTGTTCAGCAGTGTTAAATAGGAAGAGAATGCTCTCCTTTGGGAATATCTTTTGCAAAGTCATGAATTGGTAACTAACCATTAATATGCATCCAATGATCTAGGTAGAGATGATATTCCTTTTCTTAACTTCTTATGAAGTGTCATAATGATGAATGGCAGGAAAATGAAATATAACATTGGGAATTCTGCATATGTGCTTTTTACAGTTTGTGTGATTAGTTCAGTTATTTAGACTTTCTTTTTCTGTTAAAGCCAAAAGTGGGTCAGTTAGTTTCACATGATCCCCCCAGCTGGAAGAAGAGTTACAAGTGTCTCCCAACTGCACATTACAGATGGAATCAAAATGAACCACTACATTGGTGCTAAACCAATCCATTACCTGACTAGGAAAATGATGTCAAACTTCTAAGATAGAGGCAGTGAATTAGGCCCATGCTTTTGAGGTAAAAGGATATCTTTATTCTTCCTATAATATTATTCCTATTATTATCATTACTATTACTATTATCATGACATGTCACATATTAGGTTCAGTGTAGACAGCTCAATCCTAGCTTAAAGTTTTTCAATACCACTATGTAGACTAATATTGTGTTTCTACTGCTGGTAAAATACCACTGTGATACAAAAAATAATTAGAGTCATCTGGGAAGTAATAACATGTGCAAAATTAGGACTTAGGGATATGTATAAAAACATTTCAGTGATTTTTGGTATCAAAGAGCTGCCATGCGTGTTAAACTTGGCAGTGTTGCCTTTTGTCCCAGTGTCTCTAAATGACATTCTTACCACAAAAGCCAGGACAGTATCAGCAAGCTATCATTATTTTCATGGCCCTCAGTTTTTCTTCCTTCTTCGATCTCTTCCCCTAACAATAAAAGAGAAAGGATAACTAAATGCTGTAAATTTTCTTTTAAAAGAAATTTTTCTTTCAAAAACTTTTTGTATTTTACCTGATTAACTGCATTCTGCTGCAAGTCACCACGATTAACCAGAGCCATTTGCACCTTAAAGCAGGTGAGGTCTTTGAAGCTATAAATATCCATTAGTCATCCACAGCAAGGGCCCTCCCTGTGGGCAGATGTGGCTAACTATGTTTGTTAAGGTTAAAGTAAACTGCAAA
>RJWJ010007249.1:0-58087 GCA_004363605.1 Indri indri | reverse complement strand
ACTCCCTCTGAAAAAGCAAGCCTCAACTATGTACGAAAACAAATGTACTTTAAATATCCAAAAATAGATTAGAAGTTAAAAAATGGACAAAAGAGTTTCCATACAAATACTGATTTTCAAAAGTTCAAGTGGTTATATTAATATCAAAGGAAAATTCATAACAAGGATAAAGCAGGACATTAGATAATAATATAGGGATCAATGTGCACAGAAGTCCTAACAATCCTAAAATGTGTGAACTAAAAACAGATTGAAAATGCATGAAATGAAAATCAGAGATTAAATAAGAAATAGATACATTTACAATTATGGTTAGAGATTTTGATATTTTTTCTAAGTAGCTAATAGAAAAATAGATAAAAACTAATTAGTGAGGGGAGAAAAATGGCAGAGTTAAGGTAGCCTCCTGGTTCCCTGCCTCCAGAGAAAGAGATGTAGCTCTCGGTCTGCTACACACGACCGGATCTCTCTCCTGCAAAAACAGCGAGGTGAATCGGTGGAGATTCAGCGGGGGACACACAAATCTGGAAAAAGAATAAGGCGAACGGGAGATTGGAATGCAAAACCTGGAAAGCACGGACAGACAATAGAGAGTGGAGCGTGAGACGGCGGCACCAGCCGGGTCAGTAAGTGCACCGGGATAAGTCCCTCACAAGACAGTCTGGCTTCCCCACTGACTTACAAGCCCACCGAGAGGCAGGGGCTTGTGTGAAGTGGATGTAGAATTGTGTCAGGAAACCTGGGGCCCAGCAGTGAGGGGATACGAGCTGGAAGCAACTTGAACTTCCCGTAGCTCCGTCAGAACTGCAACCGCCAGGGGAGGAGCTGGTCTGGGCTAGCTCCGGAGGCAGTTAGGAGTCAGGAAGCTGGTCTCTGGCACCCAGCGGGTCCTGAACGGGGAGGTAATTACTGAGTAGAGGACTCTAACCTGGAAACTGCTGCTGGCGATTGGGACTGCTCAGGGTGGGCCAGTAGAAGCGAGAGCTATTGCTGGTCTGGCATGAGATTCGGGGAGGGAGACATAAAGGAGATGGCGGAGCACCCTGGTGACCCGACTGACTCCCTGATCAGGTACCTCCCTGCCCCTGAGGGGCTCCCTCTGGAGCCAGCGCCCTGGGGGCGGGCCAACGCCAGCTCAGGGCCCACAGCAGGTCGCAGTACCGTGCGGTGCGCGGATCGGCTTCTTTCACCCAGCCTGGGAGCCCTTGCAACCAGCTCAGCCCTTCCAGGACTTAAAGTTAATCAGCCAGGCCCGATTAATTGAGCGGTGAATACTGACTGCTTCCCCAGCTGAGAGGGGAAGACGCCTGTGGAAGCTGAAGGCGTTGGGGTGTTGGGCAGATGGGTGAGCCAGCCCTTCCACCTGGCCAGCATCTTTCGCACAGCCTGTGAGCTTGCAGCAGCAAGACATAAAACCTCTCTCCCCCTCTGTGACAAGCGCCAGTTCCTGGGGCCTTGGCACTGACCAATAGCTGACAGCCCAGTGACTTTCCTTGCCAGACCGGTTCAGGTCATCCGGTAGGATTGCATTTCCGCCTCCGGTCAGCTACCAACAGAGAAACCCGCGATTAGGGAATGAAAACCACAGCAAGGGACCAAAACAAGCTCCTGAAGTAACGCCTCCCATCAAGAGAACCCTGGACAACAAACGAGCGGCTCCCTCTAGTGGCAGAACAAAACAAAAGTAACAGCGGACCCAGATGGGAAGGACCCAGTGAAAGATTTCTGGAAGCATGAAAAATCAAATGGAAAGCACACCCCCAAAGAGGAACACCAGCTCTCTAGCAATGAACACTAACCAGGCCCAGAATACTAAAATGACGCAAGAAGAATTCCAAACATGGATTGTAAGTAAGCTCAATGATATGCAAGGAAAAATGGATAACCATCACAGGGAAACCACACAAAAAAATCCAGGACTTGGAAGAAAAATTCACTAAAGAAATTGAAATATTAAAGAAAAATCAAACCGAACTCCTGGAAATAAAGGGCTTATTCAGGGAACTTCAAAACACTGTGGAAAGCCTCAAGAACAGGGTAGACCAAACAGAAGAAAGAATCTCTGAGATTGAAGACAGCTCCTTCCAAATGAATAAGTCAGTCGCAGAGATTAAGCAGAAAATAAAGAAATCAGAAGCAAGTTTACATGAAATGCAGGACTATCTAAAAATCCTAACCTGCGATTGATCGGTCTTCCAGAAAATGAAGAAGAAACCACACAAGGGCTGGATAACCTATTTGAAAATTTAATAGAGGAGAATTTCCCAGGCCTTGCTAAAAATCTACATATACAGATACAAGAAGTGCAGCGGACCCCAGGGAGATTCAATGCAAACAGAAAGACACCACGTCACGCAGTCATCAGATTGACCAAAATAGCCACTAAAGAGGCCCTTCTGCAAGCGGTAAGGCGAAAGAAACAAGTAACATACAAAGGAAAGCCTATCAGAATAACTTCAGACTTCTCAACTGAAACCCTACAAGCAAGAGGAGCCTGGGGCCCCATTCTCACTCTTCTGAAACAGAATAATGCCCAGCCTAGAGTTCTGTACCCTGCAAAACTAAGTTTTATATATGAAGGAGAAATAAAGACATTCCCAGACAAACAAAGTCTGTGGGAATTCACCAAGACAAGACAAGCTCTCCAGGAAGTACTCAAAGCTGAATTACACAAGGAGCAGCACAATAAACACTCACGAATGTAAAACCACTCAAAAGCTAAAGCTCAGAGGCTAGAATCCACAATGGCTCAAGAGAGAAAACAAAGCAACAAAAGGCAACTCAACAGTTTGATGAACAATTTACCCCATTTATCAGTTCTTTCAATAAATGTGAATGGCTTGAACTCACCCCTCAAGAGACATAGATTGGCTGAATGGATAAAAAACCACAAGCCAGGTATCTGCTGTCTTCAGGAAACGCATCTAACCAGCAAGGATGCATTCAGACTCAAAGTAAAGGGGTGGAAATCAATATTTCAAGCAAATGGAAGCCAAAAGAGGGCTGGTGTAGCAGTTGTGATCTCAGATGACTTAGTTTTCAAATCAACAAAAGTAATGAAAGATAAAGAGGGCCACTGTATAATGGTGAAGGGTACACTTCAACAAGAAGACATAACAATTCTAAATATATATGCGCCCAACCTAGGTGCACCCAGATTCATAAAGCAAACTTTACTTAACCTAAATAATTTAATGAACAGCAACACCATTATAGTCGGAGATTTCAACACCCCACTGACAGCACAGGACAGATCCTCCAATCAGAAAATTAACAAAGAAATTATGGACTTAAACAGAACCTTAGAACAAATGGGCCTGATTGACATATACGGGACATTCAACCCAAAACCACAGAATATACATTCTTCTCAGCAGCTCATGGGACCTTCTCTAAAATTGACCATATACTGGACACGAAGAAAGCCTCAAAAAATTTAGAAAAATAGAAATTATACCATGCATCTTCTCAGATCACAGTGCAATAAAAATAGAAATCAACCCCAGCAGAAACACTCATCTCTATACAAAGTCATGGAAACTAAACAACTCCCTGCTGAACGATTCCTTCATAAATGACGAAATAAAAATGGAAATCAAAAGATTCTTTGAGCTAAATGACAAAGGTGACACAAGTTACCAAAATCTGTGGGACACAGCCAAAGCAGTCCTGAGAGGAAAGTTTATCTCCATAAATGCTTATATCGAAAAGTCAAAAAGATCACAAACAGACAACCTAATGAATTGACTCAAAGAACTGGAAAAAGAAGAACAGACCAACCCCAGACCCAGCAGAAGAAGGGAAATTATTAAGATCAAATCAGAGCTTAATGAAATTGGCAACAGGGAAACTACATGGAAGATTAATAAAACAAAAAGTTGGTTTTTTGAAAAAGTAAACAAAATTGACACACCCCTGGCTAAACTCACGAAAAACAGAAAAGAAAAAACTCTAATAAGCTCCATCAAGAACAAAAAAGGAGAGGTTACAACTGATGCCAAGGAGATTCAAGATAAAATTTATGAATATTACAAAAATCTTTATGGACTCAAAATGGAAAACGTGGAGGAAATGGACAAATTTTTACAAACACACAGCCTCCCTAGGCTCAACCAGGAAGAAATAGAATTCCTGAACAGACCAATATCAAGGACTGAAATTGAAACAGCAATAAAAAACATTCAAAAAAAGAAAAGTCCCGGACCAGATGATTTCACACCTGAATTTTACCACACCTACAAAGAAGAACTGGTGCCCATTCTGCAGAAATTATTCCACAACACAGAGAAGGATGGACTCCTCCCCAACACGTTTTATGAAGCCAACATAACTCTGATACCAAAACCAGGAAAGGATGCATCAAAAAAAGAAAACTACAGACCAATATCCCTTATGAATATAGATGCAAAAATTCTCGAAAAAATTCTAGCAAACCGAATCCAGGTGCTTATTAAGAAAATAATCCACCATGACCAAGTGGGCTTCATTCCAGAGACACAGGGATGGTTCACCATATGCAAATCTGTAAATGTAATTCACCACATAAAGGGAAGCAAAAGCAAAAACTATGTGATACTCTCAGTTGACACAGAAAAGGCATTTGAGAAAATTCAACACCCTTTTATGATAAGAACACTTAACAAACTAGGCATAGACGGGGCTTACCTAAAAATGATACAAGCCATTTATGACAAACCCACAGCCAACATCATACTAAATGGGGAAAAATTGAAAGCATTCCCACTTAGAACTGGAACCAGACCAGGTTGCCCAGTATCTCTACTTCTATTCAACATAGAGCTGGAAGTCCTGGCCACAGCAATCAGGCAAGAGAGTGGAATTAAAGGCATATGAATGAGAACAGAAGAGATCAAACACTCACTATTTGCTGATGATATGATACTATATCTAGAAAACCCCAAGGATTCAACCAAGAGGCTACTGGAACTGATAAATGAATTCAGTAAAGTTTCAGGATACAAAATCAATACACACAAATCAGAGGCTTTCATATACGCCAACAGCAGTCATACAGAAAACCAAATCAAAGATTCAATTCCCTTCACAATAGCAATGAAGAAAATAAAGTATCTAGAAATATATTTAACTAAGGAGGTAAAAGACCTCTACAGGGAGAACTATGAGACATTGAGGAAGGAAATAGCAGAAGACGTAAACAGGTGGAAAACATACCATGCTCATGGGTCGGCAGAATAAGCATTGTTAGAATGTCTATACTACCCAAAGTGATCTACAGATTCAATGCAATCTCTATGAAAATACCAACATCATTCTTCACAGATGTAGAAAATTTAATTCTATGCTTCATACGGAACCAGAGAAACCCCGCACAGCAAAAACAATTCTAGGCAATAAAAACAAAATGGGAGGCATCAATTTACCAGACTTCAAACTCTATTACAAAGCTGTAATATTAAAACCAGCATGGTACTGGCACAAAAACAGAGCCATTGACCAGTGGAACAGAACTGAGAACCCAGATATAAAACCATCCTCATATAGCCACCTAATCTTTGACAAAGCAGACAAAAACATACACTGGGGAAAACAATCCTCATGCAATAAATGGCGCTGGGAAAACTGGATAGCCACATGTAGAAGACTGAACCAGGATCGACTCCTTTCGCCTCTCACAAAAATCAACTCACGCTGGGTAACAGATTTAAACCTGAGGAGTGAAACTATTAGAATTCTAGAGGAAGAAGTTGGAAACACTCTTCTAGACATTGGCCTAGGCAAGGAATTTATGAAGAAGACCCCAAAGGCAATCACAGCAACAACCAAAATAAATAAATGGGACCTGATCAAATTAAAAAGCTTCTGCACAGCCAAAGACATTGTCACAAGAGCAAACAGACAACCTACAGAATGGGAGAAAATTTTTGCATGCTACAAATCTGATAAAGGACTGATAACTAGAATCTACTTAGAACTCAGGAAAATCAACAAGAAAAAATCAAACAACCCTATCAAAAAGTGGGCAAAGGACATGAACAGAAACTTTTCAAAAGAAGACAGAATAATGGCCAAAAAACATACGAAAAAATGCTCAACATCTCTAATCATCAGGGAAATGCAAATCAAAACCACAATGAGATATCATTTATCTCCAGTGAGACTGGCCTTTATCAAAAAGTCTCAAAACAATAAATGTTGGCCTGAATGCAGAGAGATAGGAACACTCATCCATTGCCGGTGGGACTGCAAACTAGTGCAACCTCTGTGGAAAGCCATATGGAGATACCTTAAAGAGATACAAGTAGAATTACCATTTGATCCAGCAATCCCATTACTGGGCCTTTACCCAAAAGAACAAAAGTCACTCTATGAAAAAGACACCTGCACCCGAATGTTTATAGCAGCACAACTCAGAATTGCAAAGATGTGGAAACAACCCAAGTGTCCATCGAGACATAAGTGGATTAATAAACTGTGGTATATGTATACCACGGAGTACTATTCAGCTTTAAGAAACAATGGTGATATAGCACCTCTTGTATACTCCTGGAAAGAGCTGGAACACATTCTCCTAAGTGAAGTATCCCAAGAATGGAAAAACAAGCACCGCATGTACTCACCATCAAACTGGTATTACCTGATCAACACATAAATGCACATACAAGAATAACATTTATTGGATGTCAGGCAGAGGGGATTGGAGGAGGGGATGGGTATATGAATACACAATGAGTGCAATGTGCACCGTCAGGGGAATGGACATGCTTGAAGAAGTGGGCTGTATTTACTGATTGCATGATTTCTACATAGAAATACCTAAAGAATTTATAATGAAGCTACAGAATTTATAAGTGATTTTATCATTCTCTTTGGATATAAGACCAGTATACGAAAATCAATTGTGTTTCTATATATAACTAGAAATGAAATGAAAATTGAATTTAAAAATCAGTGCTATTTACAACAACATACAAATCATGAAATAGGGATAAATCTAACACATGTGTAAGAACTGCATGCTAAGCACTAGAAAATATTGATGAGAGAAATCTAAGAAAGCGCAAATAAATGAATAGATAGACCATGCTCATGGTTCAAAACTGCGGTCCCCAACCCCCCAGGCTGTGGACTGGTACTGGTCCTTGGTCTTTTAGGAACCAGGCCACAAAGCATGAGGTGAGCAGTGGGTGAGTGAAGAAAGCTTCATCTATATTTACAGCCACTCCTCATTGCTCATGTCACCTTCTGAGCTGTGCCTACCCCCACCCGACTGGTCCGTGGGAAAAGTGGCTTCCGTGAAACCAGTCCCTAGTGCCAAAAGTGTGGGGGACGACTTGTTCAAAAGACTTTATATTGTTAGGATGCTGATCTCTCCAAAATAAATCTGTCATTTAAACTCAATGGCATTCAAAATTTGAGCAGACTTTGTAAAATGAACAAGCTGATTTTAAAATTTATATATTAATACGAATGATCTAAAACAAATTTTGAAAAATAAAAACACAGTTGAAGGAGTCATACTACCTGAATTAGAGGCTTAATATAAAGCTATAGTAATCAATTATTGGAAAAAGTATAGATGTATAGCTTAATGTAACAAAATTAAGTTCAGAAATGGAATCGCCAATATATGTTTACTTAATTTTTGACCAATTTTAATGGAAATTTTTTCTTTTTATTTTCTTATTGTGCCCTTATTTGGATATATTAATGGGAAAATTATAGTTTTTAACAACTAATGCTTGAACAATTGGATATCATTATGTAAAAATATGAACTTCCATCCATGAAAAATTAACTAAAAATTGGCTACGGATATAAATGTTAAAAAAAAAAACAAAAACCAAGAACTATAAAATGTCTCAAAGAAGGTATAGGTGAAAAAAAAATTTTTTTGAGACAGTTGTCATAGCTCACTGCAACCTCAAACTCCTGGGCTCAAGAGATCCTCCTGCCTCGGCCTCCCAGAGTGCTAGGAGTACGGGTGTGAGCCACCACACCCAGCCCGTGAAAATTTTTTGTGAACTTGGACTAAGCAAAGGTTTCTTTGATAAGACATAAAATCACAGACCATAAAATAAAAAAGTGATAAATATAACTTCAAAGTTAAGAACTTCTGTTCATTGAGCAATAATGTAAATATTATGAACAAGTCATTGACATAGTAAACTTTTTGCAAAACAAATGCATATCTGATCAAATACTTGTTTCCAGGTTATATGAAGAGTTTTCAGAAATCAATAGTTAAGAAAACAAAGACACCAAGAAAATTTATTAAAGATTTGAATACACATAACTAAAAATAAATATGGGTGGCATGCAAACACTGAAAACGATGCTTGACATAAGTATTCACCAGGGAAGTGGACATAAAAACACTGTATGATATCAGTATCTATCTATTAGGATGGCAACATTAATATATACGTCAAAAACAGGTTTTATGAGGATGTGGATGAACTGGGACTCACAGCACTGCTGATGGGAATGCAAAATAGTGCAACCTCTTTGGAAAACAATTTTTTGGTTTCTTATAGAGCTAAATGTACACTTTATGATTCAGTAATCTCATTCCTAGGTATTTATTCAATAGAAATACAAACATGACTACAAAAATTTGTATCTGAAATTTTTATTGCAGCTTTATTTATTTGGGCTTCATACCAGAAAACCATTAGTTGTTGAACAGAAAAAGATGTTTTGCACCTATACTATGGAATATGATTGAGCAATCAAAAGGCATAAACTACCAATGCTTGCAATAACCTAATGGCATTATTCCAACTGAAAGAAACCTGCAAGGAAAAGCTATATACTGTATGATTTTGTGTGTATGCCTCTTGAAATGTAAAGATAAAGAGATGGGAACAGAAGTGCTGTCATGTACTTGGGTTGGGTTGAGGAAATTGACTACATAGGGACACAAGGAAATTGTGTGTGTGTGGTAGACATACATTATTTAGGTCATTAAATATGAAATGCCCAATTTAAAATCAAAAGTTTAGTTTATTATATCTCAAACAAGAAGTAGTACAATTAATCAAACTATATATCTGAACTATCGACACAGTTTTGCCATCTTAGCAGTAGCTTGCTTATGCCAGCGGTAAAGCAGCCCGGAGAGCAAGTGGTGATGAAATCCCAAAAGGTGTTTTCCACAACCTGTTAAGAATTGAATATTTTTCCTTGCAAGAAGTGGTCCAAAGCCTGGAAGAAATGATAGTCAGTTGGTGCAAAGTCTGGTGAATGTGGTGGATGACAGAGAGCTTCCAAGTCCAGCTTCTGTAGTTTGAGCAGTGTTGTTTTTTGCTACATGTGTTCTTACAAGAGGATTGGTCTGTCTTTATTGACCAGTCTTGGTTGCTTAATCACAAGCATCCTCATCATTTCATCCAATTGGTTTCACTAGACATCTGCTGTATATGATTAATCAGGTTTCATGGAGCTGTAGTGGATAATGCCAGTGCTGGACCGAAAAAACAGACACCATTAACTTTTTTTGATGAATATTTGGTTTTGTACTGTATTTCAGCACTTCATCTTATCCAACCATTGTGCCAAATGCTTGCAATTGTCAAAAAGAATCCATTTTTCATCACACATAAAATACGGTGTAGAAATGGTTTGCCTTTATGTCATGACAGCAAAGAAAGGCAAGCTTCGAGACTATTTCTCTTCTGATGCTTGTTTAATTCATGCGGTACGTATCTATCCAGCTTCTTTACCTTGCCCATTTGTTTCAGAATGGTCCAATATTGTTGGAATAGTAATATCAAACTTTGCTGCTAATTCGCATGTAGGTTGAAATGGAATCACTTCCACTACAGCTTTCAGCTCATCATTATCCACCTTGGTCTCAGGTCACCCACATGACTCATTTTCAGGATTAAAATCACCAAAATGGAATTTCTTAAACCATCAACACACTGTGTGTTCATTAGCCACATCCTTCCCAAACACTTGTTGATATTTTGAGCTGTCTGTGCTGCATTGGTTCCACAATAGAGCTCATATTCAAAAATAACACAAATTTTTTATTTATACATGGTTTCACAAAAATTGCTCTAAAAAATATTAAAAGACAATCACAAGCCAAAACGTGCATTTAGGAGAATGAGGATGTACCTTCACAAATAAAAACAAAAATAAAAACAAAAAACCAAGAAACAGAGGTGTCAAAGTGAAATGTCAGAGATATCAACTGCCAAACTTAGTACTTAAGGAAATTGGACATTCCATACTTAACCTAATATATCTTGATGTGGTGGTTATGACTTACACTGTTTTCAAAATTCCTAAAACTATACATTTTAAAAGGAATAATTATTACTGTATATAAATTATACATCAGTAAGCAATATATTAAAATAGGGAACACAAAATTTAGAGAACAAAATGAATTAAAGACAATCCATGAACTTTAATACACTCAATGAATCAATAGCTTAACAGGGACTACCATAAGACAGTATTCAAACAATGCTTGTATACTCACTAAAATTCAAGTAAAATGCATTAAATATATAATTTGGCCTAAACTTTCTACTGGAGACCTCACTGGATCTGTAAATTATAGCTCTTGCCTTGTAACAAACTACTGAAGGAAGCATTCATGACCACAAATAGCTACAACAGATGTTATGTTGAATGTTTGAATTATTTTCTACCTGCTACAATATCACCAAGGATGGAGAAAATAATTCTAATTGATGGTACTGAGGGAGGGCTTCAATGGACATTTGAATTGAACTGTGCAGTTTTTAATCATTTACTAATATCTATAGCTAAATATGTAGCTAAATATAATAGCTAAAAATATATATTTTTATGATGCAGTGTTCCAAGTCATCTTCATATGATTTTGTACATATGCAAGGTATTTAGAGACATTACATGCATTTTCAATTTGCGGTTCACTTGTGGGGACCATTATAACCTTTCTTTTCCAAAGATTGAATTGTTTCCATAGTAACAAAACATTTCGAAGTGAACATCAACTCTGGAATCACTCAACTAGTCATCGTAAGATTCTGGGTTAGCACCTTAGCAGCAACAGATTCTGCTAAGAAAAATGTTAACATAGATTTCTTTTCTAAGGCTATATCTATCCATCTATTTTCTTTTCTGCAAGAACATATTGATGATAAATGACCCCATCTACATAGGTATGTAGATTAATGAACAAGAAAATCATACTTGTTTTCTCACATATTAGGCAGGCACAATGGTTCTTTTTCCATGTCACCTGCATGCCATTATTTCATTTATTTATTCATTTAACACATAGTTATTGAGAGCCAACATATACTAAGCATATAAATTTGTACCCTTACAATTGTCTTTGTGGGAGGTATTTTAGTCCTTTTGTTCTGCTATAACAAAGTAGCTGTGATAGGGCAGTTTGTAAAGAACAAAAATTTATTTATTACAGTTTTGGAAGCTCAAAAGTCTAAGATCAAGGCACCAGCAGGTTTGGTAGCCTGCTGAGGGCTACATCCTCCAGAGAGGAGAAATGCTGTACTCTCACACGGCAGAAGGCAGAAGGACAAGAAATTTAAACACTGTGTGATGCCACTTTCATTAATATAGGGCCTTAATCCCATTTATGAGGGAAAACCTTTCTGGCCTGATCACCTCTTGAAGGCCATAACTCAATATCATCACATTGGAAGTTTCGATACCTGAATTTTGGAGGGCTCACATTCAAACTATAGCATTCCACTCCCAGTCCCCCAAATTCATTTCCTTCTGAAATGCAAAATATATTCCAAATACCCCCCAAAGTTTAAAATGATTCCAGCGTTAACTCAAAACCCTAAAATCCAGAGTCTCACTTAAATCAGGTATGGGTGAGACTCAAGGCACTTTTCATCCTGAGACAAATTTCCCTCCAACTGAGCTGGTGAAATCAAACAAGTTATATTCTTCCAAAATACAATGGTGGGATAAGTGTGGGATAGACATTCCCAGTACAAAAGGGAGAAATAAGCAAGAAGAAAGGAGTAACAGGCTCTAAGTCAGTCCAAAACTCCACAAGGCATACATTAAACCTTGAGGTTTGAGAACAATCTTTGACTCCATGTCCCACTTTCCAGAAACACTGGGGTGGAGCCTGGGCCCCCAAGGCTCCAGGGGACCACACTTTCATGGTCTTGCTACATACAGCCCACACCTCAGCTCTCATAGGTTGGAGTTGGGTGACTGTGGCTCTATAAGGCTGGCATTGTATGCTAGTGGTCCTATAGGTCTAGGGTCTTGATGGCAGCCCTGTTCCCATGGCTCTACTAAGCATTGCCCTTGCCGGATGTTCCCTTTGATGCCCCCACCCCTATACCAGTTCTATGCCTGATTCCTGAGGCTGTCTGAGATATCCTTTGAAATCTAGGTGGAGGAAGCCATGCCTCCACATCTCATGCACTGTGTCTTTCCAAGTTAGCACCATGTGGATGCCACTAGGGTTTACTGCTTGCATCCTCTGGAGCAGTGGCCCAAGTTGTACCTGGACTCACTTGAACAACAGCTGGGGCAGCCAAAGAGGGTTGCACCCAAATTTGCAGAGTGGAGAAACTTGAGGAAATGAACCCTGAGGTCCCACAGGTGCCCTGGGTCCCTCCCTATAAACCAGTCTGCCCTCAAGGGTCTGGCACTCTGGGCCTGTGATGGATGTGGCAGCCCCAAAGATCTCAGAAATGCCTTTGAGGTCATTCTTCCATTGTCTTGATTAACAGCACCTGACTTCCTTCTGGCCATACTAATCTCCTTATTAAAGGTCACTTGGCCACAGCCTTGATTTTTCTCATAAACATGTTTTTTTTTTTTTTTTTTAATTCTTTACATGGTCAGGCTGAGAACTTTTTTAATCTTAAGGTTCTTCTTCCCTTTAAATTATAATTTTGTCTTTAAACCATTTCTCTGTTCTTGCATTTTACTATAAGCACTAAAGAGAAGCCATGCAGCACCCTGAACCTGTTAGCCTCAGAAGACTGAGGCTCCCTCTGTAGCTCTCCTCCTCTTCTGAGCCCTCAACACAATCACTGCTAATACTCCATTCATGGCAGTATAAGCTTTTCTAACATTACTTCAAAACTGTTCCCACTTTTTCCCATTATCCAGTTCCAAAGCCAAACCCACATTTTAGGTATTTGTTATAGCAACGTCCCACTTATCTGGTACCAATTTCTGTTTTAGTATGTTTGTGCTGCTCTAACAAAATACCTAGACTGGGTAATTTATAAAGAACAGAAACTTATTTCTCACAGTTCTGCAAGATGGAAAGTCTGAAATCAGACGCTGGCAGGTTCAGAGCCTGGTAAGGGGCTAAGTTTCTGCTTCCAAGATGGCATCTTTTTGATGCTTCCTTGGGAAAGGAGGAACTCTGTGTCCTCACACAGCAGAAGGCAGAAAAGCAAGAACACTGACAAATATATGAGACCTCTTTAATAAAGGCTTTAATCCCACTCATTAGTGAGAAGCCCTCATGGCCTAATCACCTCTTAAAGGTTTCACCTCTTAATACCATCACATTGGCTGTTAAGTTTCAACATCTGAATTTTGCAGGCAATGCATTCAAACCATAGCAGTTGATGTTATGAGTTTTATTTTATAGATGAAGAAACAGACTCAGGGAGCTTGTATCATAACTGTGATTGCATAAATTGAGAAGTTCTTTGGATCAAAGTTGCAGTGTATATTTCTTTTGTACTGACTATTCCTCCTTCTGAGTGTGGCTTCTGATGTCTGAAGATTTGTCCTTTGTTTTTAGCTAGACGCCTATTTTGGCTAGGGTTTCAAGGTTCAATATGAATGCATGTTATAAATGTAGTTATCATGAAATTGGGAGAAATACTTGGCCATTAAGCTGCAACTAGTATTAAAGATGAGAAAAAGTTTAGTGAAAATTTTTCCTTCTCTGACTTGTGAGTTATTAAGAGTGTTGTTCTCCAGGGATCTGTGCTAGGGTTCTGAAGATTTATTTAACTATGTTTTAATATAAAAGCTCTGGAAGAAAGAGCACTTAATGAGATGATCAAATTTACAGATGAAAGCGTGGCCTCCTGGGTTGAGAAGTGCCAAGTTAATGGGAATAAACTTCAGCAATTGCTCATGAGGCTGTGTGAATGCTGAAAGCCAAGGTAGATGAACTTGAAAGCAGGCAAGCATAAAGTTTTATGTTGAGTCAGAAATATTATAATAATTCAAACCAAACAGATGAAAATTAAGACCTCTAAGTGGTGGACATAAGCTAGGCAAAGATCTTTTCAGTCACTATTGGTTGAGGATATTTTCTCTCTATATAAGAACAATCCTATCTTGAGTATCCTTAGAAAAAAATAATGAAAAATAATGAAATGAAAATAAAATGAACCTACTCTGTTGCTTTTGAATTCTGCATGTAATTTGGTTTTTGTACTTCAAGAAAGAGAAAGCCTTCCTAAAAGCAACTAAAACAGCCAAGGAATTGGAATGGCTTTTACTACAGAAGAAGTTAAACAAATGTAAACATGTGCTGTAGGGGCATGCTTTTATTCTAAGAAAAGAATAAAAATGTGTAGAAGTACCATCATTCTTGTCAAATTTAGCTCATTAGTTTCTAATTAAGCCCATTTTCAACTTGTGAAATTTATGTTTGAAGATTTGATGGAGAAAAATTTAGTCAAAACATCTGCTATCAGTAAAAGACCTATGCAGTGAAAAAGAGCACCCTTCCAACTTGGAATTTTCACCCTGTTTTCACTTAACTCTGCAAAAGTCTGGTTTGCAGACATTCTTTTTCCCTTTTGGGAGTTTAGGAAATG
Organism: Indri indri; assembly: GCA_004363605.1. NCBI lineage: Eukaryota > Metazoa > Chordata > Mammalia > Primates > Indriidae > Indri > Indri indri. Next base: position 43,313 of record RJWJ010007249.1, on the reverse strand, counting down.
AACTGTCAAATAGTTTAAGTAAATTTCCTCTGATCAAACAGGTAGCCAGGGATACAGCAAAGCTTAGGTCCTTTCTTTAATTTCCCAATCCAATGCTTGTTCTTCTGTACCATGGACATTGTAGTAAAGAAGGAAAACTGGGTTTCCAGTGCCAAGCTCATTCACTCAGTAATCCTGACCTTGACAGGAAAGCTATGGGTTACTTAAACCATGTAAAAGAGACAGAGTCATATAGATTTCTCTTGATATTTTCATCACTGAATTGATAAGAACAGCTTTATATTTCAAAGATTAATATTCTTTATGTATATTGGTACTTCAAACAATGCATATGCCTAATAAAATAGTACTAATAGTAATATTTATTGACCTTCTACAAAACACTTTAAATAGATGATTTTTTAAATCTTTATAGTAAGCCTACAAAGAAGATATTTTTCCTAAACAAAAACCTGAGAGAATTCTTGACTGTCATAGCTTATTTTTTAGTCTCTCTCAGATCTTTTTTCTTCTTGCATCCTCAGTGCTAATACTGCTGTTTAGGACTTATCCTTGAACTGCTCCCATGTACGTCTTACATGGTTCCTGACTACAGTTATGCTGCATCAAACCTTTCTTCACATTCTGTCCAGTCGTTTTCCTAAAAGACAATGTGATGCGTACTACCATGACCATTGCCTATGAAATAGAGTCAACATTATTTTGGAGTCCTTTTCTGCTCTCATTATTTATGTCTTAATGAAGTCACTGAATATACATTACCTTTTCCATTAGATTGGCTGGGAATGGAAATATAGTGATTGAACTTCAGATTAATGGGAGGTAGCTCTAATAATATACTTTGTTATATTTCCTGTTGTGAAATCAGGGTTCAGAAGAAGTGGAGAGAGAAAGAGATGATGAGAATAATTAGAGGTGTAAAGTCCTAGAGGATCCATATGAGGTATGGAAGTAACAATGTCTGTGGATATGAGTAGACGCAGGTAAATTTAGAGAAGCCGTATGTGTGTGTGTGTGCGCGCGTGCATACACATACAAGAGAAAATCTAGTAATTTTATTTGTAATATCTGCTTTTATGTTTTTAATAAACAAATTGTTTTCTAGTGGCCAAACCTGTGATGCTGAATCCTTCACACTATTTTTAGTCATAACTTTACCTGAATATGTTACATCTCTCTCTCTCTCTCTATATATATATCTATATATATCTCAAGTCATTCTGATAATCATATTTTTATTACTTTAAAAATATTTAATTCTCCTTTTTTCAAATCATGCATAAACATCTTTTGGGAAAATCCCAAGAAAGAATGTATGGGTATTAACTTTTTGAGAACATGTGTCACAGGAGGGGAGAGGACCCTACACCCACCCATGCATTTGGTGATTTTCTAAAAGGACTCACAGGACTCGGAGATCCTTGTACTTAGAGCTACAGTTTATTACAGCAAAAGGACACACTGCAGGAAGGGAAAAGAGGCATAAGGCAAAGTCTGGAGGCGTCCAGGATCAGGCTTCCAAAGTTCTCCCTCACAGGGTGGCAGAGGATGGGAGATCTCACATAGAACATGCTTCTTCCTGCAGCAGTGAAATATGGCAGCAGGTTTCCAGTGTTTCTGCTGCAGCAAACCTGCTTAAAACTCGGAGTCCAAGGATTTTATTGCGGGCTGGTCATGTAGATGCTCTTCACCTGAGCAACCCACCACTATTAGCAAAGTTCCAGACTCCGAGGAGGAAAGCAGGTGTTTTATCAGAAATCACATTGTTTGTGCAGTCTAGCAGGCTGGTATGGCAGAATTCAGTGCCCTAGTCACACAAAACAATCTTATCAATACAAAAGAGGGAACATTTCAGGGACCAAGTTCCCAGGCGTCTCCCCAAGGGTCAGTGCCTCCAGCAGATCCTCCTGGAAATAATCAGGACTGCTATGTTAATTGTTTCCTGAACATGAATACCTAAAAAATATCAACATCCTTATGCCACTTCTATACTTGACAGATATATTTTGGGGTATTCAGAGTAGGTTAGTACTCATTCACTTCCTTTCGAAAATTGGAAGGCATTTACCTGCTCTTCCTATTTCCAGTGCTGCAGTTGAGAAACCTGATATCACCCTATTCCTAATGCTTTATGGTTTTTGTTATTTTCTTTTATGGAGGCTTTTGGTTTTTCTCTGTAAACTCTGTATTCTAAAATCCCAGGTGATATGTCTTTGTTTGAGAATTTTAAAGATAATTTTTCTCAATGACTTGCAGCTTCAATCTGGAAGTCATGTCCTTTAACTTGAGGAAACATTTTTGGAAATGTAAAAATTTTCTCCCCCCTCCTCACTCCTTTCTGTTCCCTTGTTCAGGAATCCTATTCTTTAGATTTTGTCATTTTAGAATGGGTCATCTTATTTTCTTGAGGTTTCCCTCATATTTTCCACACATTTTTGTCCTTATTTTGACATAGGAGACATTTTCCCAAATTTGTCTCCCAGAATAAGGCACTGTTCTGGGCACGGGGAGCACAGCCATGTACAAAATCAGAAAACAGCCCCAGCAGCTCACGTGCTAGTAACACAAAAAAACAAAAGAAATAAGTAAATGTGTATGTATATATGTGACATTAAACACTGATACATGCTAAGAAAAAGAACGCAGCAAATAAGTGAGCTAGAAAAATTTGCATATGGAGGAGTTCGAAGTTCAGGTATAAAAAGTCCTCACTTAATATTGATAGGTTCTTGGAAACTGACATATTATGAAACCGATTTTACCATAGGCTAATGGATATACACAAGAGTTAGGTTCCTACAGAATATTTCTAGTCACAAAGACATCATGTGACCAAGTTCTAAGTAAAGACTAAAACATTTCTAATATTAAGCATTGATAAATGTGAGCTATTTATACATTTGAGAAAGAATAATAAAAACAAGTAAAATCATTATTTGCCCCTTTATTCTGGTTCAGGGTCACTGGTGGCTGGAGTCAAGTATTGTAAGTCAAGTGTAAGTCAAGTAGTGCAAATTCAAACTCCATGTCCATGGAAGGAGCATAGCTATAGATACAAACTCAGAACTCCATTTTGGTTCACTGAGAGCCCATAGCAAAATAGCTGCACTTGGTCCATAACCTCTATGGCACGTGCCCTATTTCAAATTATTTATTATCTTCCTTTGCCAGGGGGGTGGGCTTTCTGTATTCCTCCACTATTTCACCAAGGATGCAACCTTTCAAATGTGCCAGTTTCTGTATATAGTTCTATTCTGTCTCCGCATTTCATACAGGACCAGGGGCTCATCTTTCCATATGAGCTTAAAAAATTTGGCTCTTAAATGATAAAACCAACACCTCCTCCTCTCTTCTACCACCGCAGGGTAACTGTAGCATCAGCTAAAAACATACTCCGTTTTAATTTTCTTTTTGTTTCTGACCCCAAGAAATTTCCCCTTCTTTTCTGGTTAGCACTTAAAAAGATGTTTGTTATATTGTATCATACATTTTGATGTTTTTAAACAGGAGGATTATCAGGTTATTTAATCTGTCATATTGATAGAACTCAATGTTTCTTTAATTTTCTTAACTTCTGTAAATCTAGTATTTTAGACACGATTTTCTCTATTAGAAAATAAGTGATTTACATTGCATTCTATTTTGAGTCTCTTAAATATTTAATATATATTAGGCATTTAATAAATATTTATGTAAAATAACTGAAACAATCAGTGATATGCAACTCTTTTCCTGGAACACAATTAGCTTTAGAGTAAAACGGATTTTTTTAACAAAAAGCACAAGCATGCAGAATGAGAGCACACAAAGTGCTATCACTAAATATTGTACAGTTTACATGGCAGAATCTCCATTAAAGGGATCACCTGTAAACCAGCAGAATCGTATTCATGTCAAAGTACATAAAATGGCAAAGTGGTAATAATGCCAATAATTGTTCAATGCACTTTCAGTGTCTTATTCCTAACAAATGTATTTCTATTCACAAATTCAATAAATAAGCATTTCATAAACATAATAATTTTACACTTGATATAGCATTTCTGGCATCCTATAAATCTAGGTAAATAAAAAAACCCAGATCCATAAGAGCTTAGACTTCAGCAAAATCATTCAGCATCCAGATTGAAACATGATTACCTTAAGTGGGAAAACCCTAGTTCAAGGAGTCAATTCAGAACATTCTATTTTTATGTGTTCTTTAAATGTAACTTGAATCATTATAAATTTAAAATAGGTAGTAACAACTTTTTCAAAATATTCAGCCTTGAGGACAAATGCAAATTCAAAAATATGCAATCGGTTCATAAAGATGTATTATAGACTAACTCCAAGTGGCTGTCATGTAAGTTAGCCGGTAATTTTAAATAATGACATTTTATTGCCATAGTATGAAATCTTCCTATCTTGAACATAAAATTTTAAAAAAGAAGGATTTGTGATGGCATAATTCTATAAATTATAAGCATGGATAAAACTACGAGAGAATAATAAAATAATGGATTTTACATTGTCAGTATATTGGCAGAGAGTGTTGTTATTTGGTAGTAGGCAACTCGCCTCCAATACATACAGCAGAAAAGCATCTGTTGTGAAGAGTGAGGAAGAAAAATTCTGGTTTGCATTAATGACAAATGTAAGATTAAACTCAAGCAAGAGATAGTGGCAATATGGAAATTACAACTTCAAAATTCCACACTTCTGGGAAAAATGTAGTGATTATACAACAGAATCATGTTAATGTTTCACATACTCAAAATAATAAAGATGAAGAAAAATGGGACATAATTTCAATTAAATTATATATCCACACTGAGTAGTATGTAAAAATACTTAATCCAAGTAACTTTTGAACACAATATTGAATATACATCCTCATGCTAAAGAACTACAAACAGATATTGCACTTTAGCAAGTATATTTCCTTTTCACAATGCTATGAGTTAGCAATTCTAAAACCATTTTATTTATATTTTATGATTGAGCAACTAAGTAAATATAATTTGGATAATGAGTGGTAAGCTTTCTCGTTTACCATTGAAGGTATCAGTGGACACTCACAATTTTTAATAAATACACAAGGATAGAAAAGACATACCCATATGTAAATACAAACAAACACATGTATGTGCATAGATACATGTAGACACATATGCATATCCTTCGAAATGTCCTAGATACAATGATAGCCACTAGCAATTAGAGCACTTAGCCCCGGATCTTGGTTTATTATGCCATTCCCTAACAAAAAGAAGCGGGATTCTTTTGGTAAAACAGTCATATTAAGACTGAAGCACTGAAGCAGGGAAATAAAAGAGGGGCCTTGACCATCTATGGTGGAAGAAAATGGTACCCAAAGAATGACTAGACTTGTCTAAAGGACATAGAAGTCACAATGAAGGGGCACCCACTGACCAAGTCTGGGAAAATTTGTACATTAACAAGAATAATAACAAATCATAGATTAAAATAAGATTTTGTAGTCTACACTGATATGTCAATGAATTAATAAATGAATAAATAAATATATAAAGGGGGGAGAAAGAAAAGCTCTTATGTGTATAAAAATGCCAAATTTTAAAATGTAAAACAATGTAATTATAATGTGGCGATTTGGCCACCGCTACAATTAAAAAAAAAAGATTCAGGAAAGAATCATCAGTGGAGGATGCTATAAGTAATGGACAAAAGTATGATGAGAATCAAGATGGTTATGGATTGTCAAAGTATCTTCCCAGAAGATACCAATTAATTATAAAGGGGAAAAAAAAAACCCTAACTTTATAATGGAGAAACCTTGAAAGAAACCCATTAACCAAGTGATTAAAGTTAATACTGACAGTAAAAGGGACAAATCGTCAAGTCCCTTTGTTATGATACACTAAGACACATCAGAGCTTCTGTGTTTTTTATGTTACATTAAGAATTTGAATTTAATCATGAGGAATTATTAGGCAAACCTAAATTAAGAGACAGTCTACAAAATAACAGGTGTGAAATCCTTCAAAACTTCATGAAAAATGAGGGAAGACTAAGAAATCATTCCAGATTAGAGGAAATTAAGATTAATGACAATTAAATGAACATCTGATCATGGATTGGATCATGAAACGTGATTTTAAAAATATTTTGGTACAAAGGAGAGTACTGAGGCAATTGATAGAGTTTGAATATACATGGATTAGATAATAGAATTATACCAATAGTAAATTCCAAATTCTGTATTATTATGATGTAAGTGAAGATGCTTTTTAGTAAATACATACTGATATATGTATAGATAAAAAAGCATCAGATCTGTGCGTAATTTGCTCTCATTTGGGAAATAATTATATATACATACACACACATACATGTACATATATAAGATCAAATAATAAAGCAAATATGGTGGAAATTAGCATTTGGGGAATCTGTGTAAAAGGTATAAAATGAGTTCTTGTACAATTTTGAGACCTTTTCCTAAATTTCAAATTATTTCATAATATAATTTAGAAGAAAACAAGGCACATAAGTATTGATCAATTAGTTCCAATTTGATTGTGAGTCCATGTGGTGTTTGTTTTTCCATTCTTGAGATACTTCACTTAGAAGAATGGTCTTCAGTTTCATCCAGGTTAATACAAGAGATATTAGTTCACTAATTTTTTATGGCTGAGTGGTACTCCATGGTATGCATATACCACATTTTGTTGATCCACTCATGTATCGATGGGCACTTGAGTTGTTTCCACATCTTTGTGGTCGTGAATTGTGCTGCTATAAACATTTGAGTGCAGATGTCTTTTTTTGTAGGATGTCTTTTTTTCTTTGGGTAAATACCTAGTAGTGGTATTGCTGGATCAAATGATAGTTCTACTTTTGGTTCACTGAGGTATCTCCACACTACTTTCCACAGAAATTGTGCTGGTTTGCAGTCCCACCAGCGATGTATGAGTGTTCCTATCTCTCCACATCCATGCCAATGTTTGTCGTTTGGGAGTTTTTGATGGAGGCCATTCTCAATGGAGTTAAGTAATGTCTCATTGTGGTTTTGATTTACATTTCTCTGATTATTAGAAATGTTGAGCACTTTTTTGTATGTTTGTTGGCCATTGGTCTGTCTTTTTTTGAGGGGCTTCTGTTCATGTCCTTTGCCCACTTTTTAATGGGGTCGTTTGATTTTTCTTGCTGATTTGCTTGAGTTCTTTGTGGATTCTGGTTATTGGTCCTTTGTCAGATGTATGGCATGTGGATGTTTTCTCCCATGCTGTACATTGTCTGTTTGCTCTATGATTGTTTCCTTGGTGGTGCACAGTCGTTTTAATTTGATCAGGTCCCATTTATTTATTTTTTGTTATTGCTGTGATTGCTTTTGGGGTCTTCCTCATGAGTTCTTTGCCTGGGCTGATATCTGTGGCAGTTTTTCCAATGTTTTTTTCTGGTACTCTTGTGGTTTCACCTTGGGAGTGGGTCTGTTGTCCATTGTGAGTTGATTTTTGTGGGTAGCGATAGGTATGGATCCTGTTTCGGTCTTCTGCATGTGGCTGTCCAATTTTCCCAGCACCATTTGTTGAGTGGGGATTCTTTTCCCCATTGTATGTTTTTGTCTGCCTTATTGGGGATCAGATGGCAATGTGGGGGTGGTTTTATATCTGAGTTCTCCGATTTCACTTTGAAATTTCTTCTGTAATGCTTACAAATCAATGCACAGACATTCTCATGTATTTCTCATAGAAGTGGAAAATGATACAACATTCTAGGAGGAGAAGTTAATAATATCTAACAAAACTAAGAAGAGACAAACCAAATTCTAAGAATTTAACAATATAAATACAAGATTATTCCTGTAACAACATTAATACAAATACACACACATACATACCCACATATAAACACAAATGGGCTTTGTTACTGCAACATTTTAAGTATTAAATAATTATGAAACATTGGAAGGACCTAAATGCTCAAACAATGAAGATATATTAAATAAAATATTCTCCACTCGTATAATGAAGTACTATGCGGCTAAAAAGGCAAATATGGTAGAATTCTATGTTGGTATAAGGCTTAAAATTAACAGTATGTACTGCCTTGATATTTGATGAAATTGAGAGGAATTTAGATGGCACAAACCAAAGTTGTTCTACCCACTTTGCTTTCTGAAGATAAAAGGTCTTCTAGCCAAACAACCCTCCTTATCAAAGGGAACAGGCACAGTTCCTGCTTATTCATGGATAGCAGGTTTCAGATCTTTGCCAGCTTACGGTATAATTCAAATAAGTCATTCACATCCTTCCATGGGAACCGGAGAGGACCCCAATTTCTTCATAGTGGAAAATCTGCTTCCCACATCTGCTGGTTGTTCACTGGGTTCCACAATAGGACTCATATGGCCCTGTGTGCTGTGCCGTGTCCTTCTCCCCACAGACTGTACGTGTGGCTAAAACATTTTTGTCAATCTTATTTGTCCATTGTCAGATATTGTGCATTTGGCTTTCCCATTGCCTTTTTATGAGGAGAGTTATGCCAGGGGATCTCCTATTCAAACACTTTGTTTGAGTCACCCCTAATGTTTCCATTTTTCCTGTCTAGAACACAGGGTGTTGATAAGAAAGAAAGATCCGGGTAACCTCTATTTATAGAGTGGAAGACTGTCCTTCCAAAATCACCTCTTCTTACACCTTCAAAACTGAACTCTTGGCTGAATAGATGCTGTAGGCATCAATTCAACAGGGTTCTGGGTCTTGAGAGATATTGTAAAATCACCCCCATCTTCTCCCAAGTTTGAAATCATTCAGAGAAAAAATTATAAGCCAATTGCATAAGCTACAAAATATCAGCTTTATGACTTACAAGTCTAAATTGCAAAAGCACACGCTTGAATTGAGACACAGGCAGAGTTGGACATCACTGGGCCTTCCTCAAAGAGAGAGGCCTGTTCAGCTTTGCAGAGGAAGAAAAATTTGTGCATGTCAAGGATCAGCCACTCTATTTTGCAAGAAAGAAAGCAGCTGAATTGCACCTACTTCATCACTTCTTCAAACTTAGTCCTTCCATTAGAATGGAAGCAGAAGGTAGGAAATATTTCTCCCTTTCTATTTTCCCGAGAAGTGGATATTCCTTTCCTCAATGGGAACAGGACTGAATAAAAGCATTTTTTTTTACTAATATGGTATTTCTTAAATTGAAAGGAACATGAGCATGAAAAGAGATTCTTCTCATCCTCCTTTACCCACTCAAGGAACACAGCTTGGCAAAGTACTTGAATTCATTGTATTTGCTTGGCTTTGCTTTAGTATTCAATACCAGAATAAATAATAACAAGCAATCTTCTAACCAAGCCACTATCAGTGAGTTCAAGTAATCATTTGAAGAAAGTTGTGATTTGTTTAATTACTTTGTATATCTCTTGATGAGAAAGTAGGGAGATGTCATTACTTCTGCCTACTATTTTTGGCAATGAAGCTGTTAAGCTTTGTTAATTAGAAAACTACAGTGAGTGTTATTTTGTTAAGAAAAACTCAAATGGTTAATAATTGTTTATAACATTCTGCAATACCCATAGTGGTGGTAATCAGCATGACTCCTGAAATCTGATATTTTTCAGGGACTGACAATATTATATAATTTGCTGCTACACAATTTTTTATTACACCTTTTCCAATGAGCATATGTCAACCTGATTTAAGTTCTCTAAACCACACTAAATGGGCTGTTTAAGGTAGTATGAATTAAAAAAACGTTAAATAGACTTTGGTAAAAAGATCCTGTTTGAGACCTATTCAAAACTACCTTATTGTTTGGTCAATTGTGCATGTGTGGAAGATTCAGGTAATTGAATCTTTATATTAATTTTGGATTTGAGAAGGAAGATCAGGAATAGAGACCAAGAAAGGAGTAACCAAAGAATAAAGTACAACTAAAATCTTTAGAGAAGTTTAAAGATCAAGTTAGAAAAACTCTGTTATGTTCTCCTGATTTGAACCTTCATTCCATGTCTTTCATCTTATTTAAAAGTATAATATCCTAATGTTAATAGTATTTCATTGTATTCTTTTTATAACTTAAACAGACTAAGTCATTTGAGTTCAGGAAATGTATTATACTCTTGCTGGTTTTACCACCTACAAGTGAGTACCAAGTTTTTTTTTTTTTCCTTAAAATGAATTCAATAGGTATTTGTTGAAATAATTAAAGAAAATGTCACCCTAAGTAATTTTCTTTAGCTAAGATAAATATTCTCAGCTCTTCTCGACCAGATCATCTTTTTCCTCTGTTGAAGTCACAGATGGCAAACCCAAGCCTAGCTAGGTTTAATCATGAATATGCATTGTTAGTATATAGAGTGAAAAAGAAGATTGAATATCACAAAAAAAATAATCCTCACTGCAAATGAAAATTTTTAAAAACTATGAAGATTTGATACTTCCTAATTGTAAATATATTACATTATTGTCAAATTTATAATAGACACACAAAAAAAGAGACCTCTGTTGGAAACTGACTTAGGGATCCTAGACTGGCACTGACCTATAGAACTTTCCATGATAATAGAAAAGTCTTACATCTCTGCTGTTCCATATGGTAGCCACTAGCCATATGTGGTTATTTAACAATTGAAATGTGGCCTATATGACACAGAAACTGAATTTTAAATGTTTTATTTTAATGAATCTAGACATAAATAGCCATGTGTGTCAGTAGCTACACATCAGACAATGCAAGGAGAACTTTTTGCAAATTGAACTCCAGACTCAGTTACCTTTCCTCTCTGAAACTTGGGGGGACAAACTTTGTGCCATTTATGACTCTGAAGCAATAGAAAGAAAATAAAATTTAAAGATTTGGCATTGAGAGTCTCTTGAACCCTTTACAAATATTATAACAGACATTATATTTTGAAAACTAAATGGGAATCCATGATCTAATAAAGATTGTTTAATTCTATAGCTCTAAAGAAAATAAGGCTATTTATAACTTTTTAACCTACTAATTAGCCAATTAGGAAATAAGCGTGCACTGGAAATTATGGCAGAATGGAATAAAAATTCGAATTCCAGTCCAATCTTGAGATTACCATCTACAAAACCAGTCATGTTGGGTCATTTGTTCAATCCTTTTGAACCATGACTTTTTAAGAATAAACATATAGGATTAGATTATGTCCAAGATTTTTTTCAATCTCACATAATCATAACATATGGAATGGTATCCTGAAGAGTTCCTCTGTGAGAATTCTTTGATTCTGAAGAGAATTATACTTAAATTGGGCCTGGGAAGCAGCCATGAAGTAAGAAAACTCACGTCTCACTTTATTCAATGAGTCTTAGCTCTGACTAATGTATTCCATTTACTTAATGAGATGTATTTCCCCAAGCCTGGTTTAGGAATTGAACTAAATAATACTAGAAATAGGATTCAGAAAAAGTTCTACCTGTAACTTACCTCTGAAATGTTCTATTCCTAATATAAATACATTTTATCTCTTAAAAACTCAGAATAATACCTAACTTAATTGAAAACTACATAGCAGGCACTGTGCTGAGTGCATTACATGAATCATCTAATTTAACCCTCATTCTAATTTATGATAAACATAGAGCTAGTTAGTGGCTGATCAGGATTCAACATTTTGCCTATTTGCCCAAACTTAAACTTAAGTTTCCAAATCAAGATTAGATTCTATTAAAATATTTTCCTTATTCTCATAATTTATGTAGTTTAAAAATAACTTTTTTCATTTTATGTATAACTTCAGAGAAAACCACAGAATTGGGAAACTTACGATTTCAAATAATTTATAATTGTTGTAGCAGAATTTTATTTCTCCTTTTGGAGTGCAATGCACTAGTTTTTCTATTTTATAATGCTATCATTGTTTCACTCAGGATGTGATAGATCATGCCATGTTAACAAATATCCTCAAAAATCTAGTGTCACACAGCAAAGGTTGTTCTCTCACGTAAAATCCATTGTAAGTTTGAGCAGCTATCCACGGTAAGTTATCTTCCTGTGGCCAAGGCTGGAGACACCACCCGCTTCAGCAGCAACATCTCAATCACGTGGTCCTCTTGGTCATTGCAGTGGCAGAAAATGAGCCACTAGTAACTAAATTCTTCAGTCTAGAAATAACGAGCATCACTTTTGCTTAAAAACTCATTGGGCACAACTGCAAAAGGGGCTCTTTGTTTAGAAACAGAATTTTCCATGTGTCTAGAGAAGTAGAAACTGGATATGGGAGCACCAACAATATCGCCCACAATCATCTTCATCACATGATTTCCAAAGTCGCTGTGTATTTCTGTTATCAGGGGAGCAGAAGGTAAAGGAATAAGAAGGATCATACAGGAGAAATTTATTTTCCCCAGACTTAGAAGTGGCACTTCAGCTAGAATTCAGTCAGAGCTGACTTCAAGGGAAGCCAGGAAATGTAATCTAAGTGTGCAGCCAAGAAGAAAGAGAAATGGGCTTGGTGATAGCTGCCTTCTCTGTTGCATGGTCTTTGCCAGAATTGTTCCTCTTCTGGGTGTATTCTCCACCCACGTCTTAATGCTAGTGCTTTCTTCTCATTATGCCAGGGTAGCTCAGATCTCTCCCTAAAATTCCAATTTAGAAATAAAATTGGATGTTTCAAGATCATATCCAAAATGAAATACTTGATTATCCTCCGCACACCAAGGTACTCTACTCACAGCCCAGATCATTAACAGCAATTGCCTTCTTCCACCTGATCAGGCAAAAAAAAAAAAAAAAAAGTCTTCCTTCCTTTCTTTCTTTCTTTCTTGCTTACTTGCTTGCTTTTTTTCTCACATACTACTCATCACTTACACTGCTGGCCTCTGATCAAAGTCATCATCATCACTCACCTAGATGATCACAAGAACTTCCTACCTTGTCAGCCTGTTTTTATTCTTGCTCCTAGTTTAATGATCATCACTAATGCTGGAATAATTGTTGTGAAGGATGAATTGTATTTTGCTACACTATCTTTTCAGACCTAGGCTGGTGACATTCCTTTCATGAATGAAAACATGCCCCTCAGGCAATAAAGCTATCTGCTGTTTTGGAGGAGAATAATTAAAATGTGCTCACCCACAGTCGAGATCTGTAGAACCAACTGGATTTCTCTTTGTTTGCTCTGTGAAGTTCCATGCGACCAACTTTTACTCCCCACAAGTGACAGTGATTAGGTAGAACAAGAAATTTTTCTTTCCCCTTCGTGACATTGCAAATTAGCTTTTTTCTATTATCTGGCATGAATATTATAAATTATAAGGTATGTAATGATTCTTAAAATATTAAGCAAGCCATAATATCTGAGCGATGCCTCCTGCTTTTGTTCCCACCTTTATTATAATTTATATAAGTCATATATTGAGAACAAAACAGCCCAAGCCTGAAAGTACTATGTGCTATTAGTGGCAACTTATGAAGCTCACTTTATGTCTTCCATGTGAAAGTAGAACGTCGCAGAGAAAGTGGCTATAGCCTCTCTGTCTTAGCACAAATTCTTTTCCCATAGCAGTTGTATTCACACACACACACACACACACACACACACACACACACACACACAAAATCTTCCTCCTTCTATTATACATGTGTGTCTCCCATAACTTTTAATTACATGCTATTGCTAATTTTTAATATTTCCTGTGATGAATGGCATATACTATTTAAATATCTGTGGATATTATTTTAGCATTTTGCTTAGAAATGATTCTAGCCATGTAGTCACACATTTTGTGTGTGTGTGTGTGTCTTTTGCTATATTTTTGCCTTTTCAATGTACTTTTTCCCCTTTATTAAATTTATCAAAGTTGTTTCAAAGATCCTTAAGTCTCTATGACAATGGTGGAGAGATCAAACACAATTCTTTGCAAATATCAAATGTTTATATTTAATTTTTTCAAATTTTAAAGTTGCTAATACATTTTTGTATTTGCAAATTTCATTTTGTATTTGCTACCTAATATGGAGTGTGATTGATTTTTTCCACTTATTGTGTATGTTTTAATTTTTCTCTTTAAAAATCAAAGTAAATATTGTGCGTGATTTTTAAAACCACCTAGTGTGTGAAGGGGTATAACAAACACTGTTATTTAACTTTCCCCAATCTGGAAGATAGGTTAGGAAAATGACAATTTTGGTCATCATATTCTTGAGGAGCCAGTAGGGAACACTTTTTCTAATTATGGAGCAATTTTCTTCTTATGCATATAGAGCTGTTTTGAAGAGCCTATAATTTCTGTTGGAAGATTGTGTTTCTAGCAAAGGTATTGTAGTTGAATGCAAATCATGATTGCTTCCTAGTTTATGCAGTTATTTAGCAGATATATAGAGTGTTTATCATGAGTAAAACTTAGTGTGGGGCCTACTGAAGGAGAACATGACAATTCCAACACGGAGTTTGCTGTCAATAGGTTTGTAGTCCAGAAGCGAAATCATGTAGGAATTAAAATCCATACATGAAGCCTTTCCTGATTCATCTCTTCCCACCAGCTAATTTTTTTTCCAATTGTTGTCATTTTGTCTCTTTCTCTTAAAGATAAATGTTCTATATCATGTTATCATTAGTTATTTTTGCATACTCTATAAAACCAAAGAAACTTGAAGGTAGTTTGGGATTATATTTAATTATACCCAGTAATATCTGCCACCCATTGGATATTTAATTAACATTTGCAAAATCAATGTATGGTGCATGCTCAAAAGATACTCATGTTTATTTAAGGAGATTTTGATAATGCACAACAGTATTCTGAATAACTGAGGAATCAGACTACATTACTGATATCATTAGAAGAAGAGGGAAGACAAAATATTTCTTTTATTTCATAAAATGTTTGAATTTTTTGTCCATTAAGTAATAGTATTACTTTCTCCCTTCTCTATGGAGAATTTTTTCAGAGGATTTTCTCTGCTCTCTCTCTTTCTCTCTCTATCTCCCTCTGATTTATCTTGAAAACCTCCCTTGGGATGGCTTAGTGGTCAGCTGGAGCCATCTGTTCATTCAGGCTTTTTTACTAGGCAACTCATTAAGAATAATATATGGATGCATAAAAAGGTCACATATACAGGTTTCACATTTATTATGGTCTTTAGGAAACAAACTCATGGGAATGAAGATCTCCTAATTCAATTTGATCTAAATAATTTTGCTAATGTACTAAGGACCATATGCATTGATTGATAAATGAACAAATTTATATCTGAGCTTTTCTTTTAGGACTGATAAAGTGTTTTTGATGAATGGGTATGTTTTTCAATAGACTCTATGGAAAACTCTCTAGACTTTTTTTTTCTATTGTTTTTCTGTGCTAATGATCTTCAAATAGATGCTCAATGTGAAGAGGTAGCCAAATGAACTTCCATGCCTAAACCAGCAATTTAGCTAGTTTATTGAGACTTTGTATGATCAGGGGCAGATATTACACTATTCCAACACTTAAGATCTGTGGACTTATCCAAAAATCTGAGATTTTTACAATTATTATTTGCTCTTTTAAACAACATATTAGCCTCTTATTAGTGGCTAATAATGAACATCATGAACCTTGAATTTAGACATCCCAGTCTGTGCTTCAATTTCTTATCATTTTAATAGAAATAAAAATAACTTATGGGATTATTGTGATGATTCATGTCTAAATTTTTGAAAAACATTTACAACAGAGTTGGGCCCACACTAATTGTTCTATCTTGTCATATTGTCATGGCTGTTGTTGTTATTATACACTTACGAGTGAATTAGTTATTTACTCTCTCTGTATCTCAGTTTCCTCATCTGGGTAATTGGGACTATGCGATTTACTCCAAAGCATGTTTTTTAAGTATAGGTTAATATGGCTAGCTCAAGGGAAGGATTACACAAATTATAGCCAGTATTTCCATTGTTTTATTATTATAACTATAATATAATCATTAGTATTTTATTATACTTATATTTATTTTCTTGCCAGCTATATGGACTTTTAATAATGCTATTTAATCCATCTATGGCTTTATTTATTCATCTGGAAAATTGGGACTACAATATTGTCCTTTATTTTTTGTAAGAACAAATATAGCTTGTAGTAAGAATTCAACAATTAATGGCTATGATTATTTTCATATTGGTGCTGGTGGTGTTATTGCAGGTGATTTTGATGATTTAATGTAGAATAACTATCCATAATATAAAACAATCTGCTTTCAGTCAGCTCCGTGAAATTCTATCTGTCAAACAGCTAAAAGGATTCAGTGATTAAACAAATCAGATGTGCTGTCCCCCATAATCAAACAATTTTAATGTTATGCTATGCAGTATATTTTATATGATAAATCTACATATATTTGCCCATGGACAGGACAGACATATTTTCCTTTTGTTTGCTCTAGCAATCATATGTTTCTCGTCACTATTTTCAAAACAAAATGCCAACTCTAATGAAAAAAAACTGAAATCTGAGTTGTCATAATTGTCAGGAGATTCATATCCCATTATTTAAAGATTAATAGATGTGCTGGAAAATAAGGGAAATATAACCTGCATTATCTCATGCGGAATTTGATTTGCTGGCACATAATGCATGTCTATTGCACAGATGGTTGGTTTAGTCTCCTTTATGTTGCCTGTCAAGCACAGTTTCCTTTAGCTAAGGACACTAAAGAGCTGTTTTTAAATTTTTAAGGTAGTTTAATGAAAATTTCAGATTAATTTATTCATTATGATCAAATGTCTAGTAATCAGGACTGATAATGAAGAACAAATTCAGAAGAAGAAACATTTTTTATCTTACATTTTAGTTTTCAATTATTTTTATTGATAACCTGAGTATTTTTTTTAATATACGGGACTCAGATAGTCTTTGTTTAATATTTTCTATTCGTTGAAGAATGTACACTCAAATCGAATGTAAGGTACATTTTTCACTACAAGTGAAAATCTATAGCTTTGTAAAAAAATTAATAAAAGCTTTCACATTGAACACATCTGATTAGAACCAGAATAAAATGATGGACAATTAAGAAGTAAGCTGATTTATAAAGGTTTATTTGTTGAGAAGAATTTGGCAAGCAGAATTGAGGTAATTATACTTATTATCTATAAGTTACAGTGCTAAGAAGGACTTTAGATAAAGGTGCCCTCACCCTGCCAGGAACAGACTTAGTTTGTACTTCTTGTATCTCTTATTACATAATTATGGACAACACACACTCTCGCTTTAAATTTTCCTGCTTTGAATAATATAATATATGCTCACTATACTTAAAATGGACAAAATCTGAGCTGCATTCCAAAAGATTAATAAAAATCAGATCGAGAAGTTTTCAAAGCTGAAAAGAATATATAAGAGAGAATTACATGGTCTAAGACCCACAGGAACCACGCTTTCAGTGAGAGTGGAGAGTGGCATATCGCATACTGAGAACTAAGTCTAAATATGAAGGCAGAAGTCATTCTAATTCCCTCTTCTTGTGGAAGACTTTAGTAATTTCGTTTTACTTTACTTCTTCTTACATTATATTATTTTAAATTTAGACTTGCCTCTGATCTTCCAGCATCATGGTCCTGATCACTCAGCTTGTTGCCAGCAAGAGAGATCTTGTAAAGACACTGATTCTGTCATTAAGTAGGTTTCCTAACTGCTCTTCGTACTTTGCCCATGACCTCATATAACCATAAACATGAGCCTGGCATGCAGCTTTTGTGTGTGTTTCCTTCAACATCTGTTACTAATAAGTTTGATCCTCCAACATCTTACAGGAAGTACAAATGTCTCATTGTCCACCGGTGCAATTCTCCTTAGTATTTTAAATCTAGCTATAGCAAGAATGGGTTTATGTTGCTTGCGGGGTACCCTAGAAAGAACTTTGGAAACTGAAGAGAGTGACTTAGAATTTAAATGGAGTTTATTATTCTTCTGTTATTTTAAGGCTCCTCTGCCTTTAAATCATGCTCATATGCCCCACCCATCTCCAGAAAAAGTACCTTATTTTTTAAATGGGGCTGCATGGCAAGGCAGTTTGAAAATGGAGAGTCAAGAATGAAGGCTTTACTCAAGGATTCCTCCAACAATTAGCCATGAGACCTTGAGCTAACATTAAGTGTCTCTTAGCTTCAAGTGTCTGTTTTTCATGATAAGGAAGTTGAATATACGATGATTGGTGCCCTCTGGGCTCTAAGTTCTATAAGATTTAGCAATCTCTTAGAATGTTCCTGTGCCCTAGGAAGAGCCTCAAGCATGCAGACTGTGTCTGCCCTGCCAAACAGAGCACAGATCATTGCCTAAGACTTTTGGGCCTGGGGATCGTGTGCTTGTCTGACAGCATTCATGATGAATCCTGTGGCAGTCTCAAAGCACAGGCCACAGCGCTGGCTTGCACTGTGGACAGGAGATCTGTCCTGCTCTGACACAACAAGGGGACAACTTTAATGTTAAAGAGTATTATAATGTCAATAACAAAAGAATGGAAACATTTAACAAGCGGTAGATCTTTGTTTCCATAAACAAGAATTACATGTGTCTATATGACATAAGGGTCACTTAACTAACGGTGGTGATCTTTAAAAGGCCTGGAATGTAGCTGAAAGTCTTTGCCCTGTACTCACAAAAACTTCTCTCTCATCCTGACGACAAAGAGATTTCTACTATTGGAAACTATGCTTTTTCATATGCTGCTTCACTTCTGATAATTCCTCTTGAAGTTGCTTTACTTGGAACTGGAAATTTATGGAATTTGCCAATCACGTCAAACCATCAGAACATATTAATTAACTCATTAATTTATTCAACAAATAGTAACTCCACTTCAACCAAATAATGCTAAAGACCCTACGCATGACTTGGGGAATGCATAGTTACATCTCTCGGGGCACCCGTACTCACAGAACTCACAGTATACTTTACACTCTTTCTGCTGCCCAATCCACACATTTTTATTCCCAGTTTTTAGTATAGTGCTTGGCTTATATTATATACTCAATACTTACCTATTAAAGCTAAAAATCATGCTAACTGTTCTCTAGTACCCAGCTTCACCAAATCACAAAATTTTGAAGGACCTCATTGTTCAACTATCTAGAAGATCAAATTTTATAGAAGTGAAGCTATCTCTAGAATGAATAAACACGAAGAAGCATGTTATAGCCAAGGCCTCACAGCAAATTAAGAGCAGAGCTGGGAAAAATATATTCATGCTCTTATCCACTGCCTATTACAATAGCTCTTTGACAATATGATTTATTTTCTAAATTAAAAATTAAGTGCAGCATACAATTAATAATGGTAAATATTTACATTTCTAAGTACATATGGAGCACATTTTTTAAAAAGCTGAAGCGAGGCTTTCGCACAGTACATTTTTATTTGATGCCTATAACAGCAATTACACTGGACAGGAACTAGGTTATAATTCTGTAGGTGTCAACTCACTTCTATCAACGTGTTTCAGAAAAATTTGCCACCAGGTATTGATAGAAAAAATGAGTTTCACAATTAATCTCTTTATCAACGGTTGAAATTATAACTCCCTCTGATGCTCTTATTGAAAATGTAATCTGGGAAAATATATATATCTTGGGTCAAAACACAGCTTTAAAGGAAAAGAGGTTTATCATTTTCGTGAGATAAGAGCAGAACTTAGTGCTTGGAGGCAAATATATTTAACCAATGGATAGAGAAACTACAAAATAATAATAACTGTGTTCTTAAAAGTTTACTACTATGGCTACATAGCAGTTTTGTTTTATTTGTTTGTTTGAGTGGTCTCATCTACCTTTTACAACATTTCCCTGTCTCTGGGGGTTAAGGTGGTTTGTTGTTTCTCAAAGATTCCCGGTGACACTTCTGTGCCAGGATCTGATCCTGGGCACGGTTTGTTTTCACATGGCAAAAGCCGTCCATGGCCTGTTTCTGTGTACAGATGCCTGTAGAAAGGCCTTTCACATCCGTATGACAATGCAGAATCTAGTACACTGGATCTTGAGAATGATAATAAAAACAAAACTCTTGTTTATTAAGGGCTTGCCCTAATTCAGATTTTAAGCCAAAAACTTAGCATCCATTTGTATATTTAATCCTCACAACTCTGCAAGTTGGTTATATTATGCTCTGCATTGCAGAGACTAGGAAAATCAGGTTAAAAATAACCAGAGTTAAGAAACAGTATTCACTTGGACAGTCTTTTGCAATAATAACTGATCTTTATTGTATGAACTGCTTTACATAGTAAACCAAAATGATTTATGTGGTAAGTGCTATTACTATAACAACAATTCAGTAGAACAAGAGATTGAGAAACAGTACAACTTGCCTAGTCTTACTCTAGTAAGTATAGCAGCTGAGGGGTTGAGATTTTGATTCATACAATCTTTTATTTCATTGTTCATGTGACATAATGCAGATATATCACCACAAATATTGGCTGAGGTGCTACCAAATTATCTCTAACATAGTAAAAAATATATATATATAGGTATATTGTATAGTAAAGTTTCATCATAAAGTATTAGTATAGTTTTTAAATTTAAAAAGGTGGATTACAGATTTAAAATGGAAATTATTTATAATAGTTATTCAAATTCTAAATTCTTTCAATCACTGAATTTGAAATATTAACTTCAAATCTATCAGATCATCTACAATTTTTTCAATATCATGTTACAGTATAAAATATATGATGTGACAATTTTAAGTTTTACTTAAATTTACTTTAAAATAAACTTTAAAACATTAATAAATAGTGATTATGATAGAAATATTATATAAATTATTTCTGTATTATTTATTAATATGGTTTGTAATTCTTTTCCTTCTTAGTCTCTTTGCTTCCTTTTCTACAATTTCCTTTAGAATTTTCTCAGCTTTTCAGGGACCTATATAACACTAGGCAAAAATAGGGGCTAGGTAAGAAAGGCCCTGCAGAAATACACTCAGGATGAGCCCAGGAAGGCTGAATATTGTTCTCACTGATTAAGAAACTATGAAGCCTCAGATTCACTAATATTCAAGAGGCATATTTTGGGGGGGGGTACTCAGAGACCTTTTCAATATGCCTAGATGTAATTATATTTGATGACCAGTGGTGTTTGGAATGTAACTTGAGGGTTTCTCCCAAATCATTTTGTGATAAATATTGTGTTGTGCTTTGGGGATGTAAATACAGAGTGTTCTTATATAAACGTTAGCTGAATAATATTTTGATAAGATATAGGAATGTACTGAAAGACAGAGTATTAAATACCAAAAGGACTTTTACCTTGGAGATACATACATAGAAAAAGTTTTCCATGGTATCCTTGTATTTTATTTTGAAAATTAGTTGGCAAGCACTAACATACATTCATGCAGCTTGGCTGCATTTCTGTCTATGTATCCTGCTGTCTGGTGGTGAGATAGAACCAGAGAATGTGGCCGTCATACATAATCTGGTGCATTCTCTCAGTTTTTGTCCCTATAGAGAAATATTTTCTCAACGCATATAAATTCTGGGATTGCTTTGAAAAATTTTCGGTTACTCTACCATGGTTTTGAGCAAAAGTCTCTTTGCTCTTGTATAAATTCAGATGAAGAGAATAATCTAAGATGAAGGGTTTGGGTAGTATTTATTTCTGAGTCAGAGAATAAGAGTGCCAAATTCTCTCATGCTTAATGAGGTCATGGGTTCCACATTTTGAAGATTATGGATATTTAGAACTGTAAAATGGTGTGTGGTAAAAGTGGAATAAACTAGATTTTCACGGTGATTTACATTTGTTTATATAATCTTTGCACCGTGCAATCTTACAGCAAGAAACTCATATACCTTTTAATGTCAGCAAAGGCATAAGTCTTATAGTAGAAATAGTGCAATAATTACAATTGACCTTACTTTCAAGGAGTCCAAAAGTTATTATTGTACCCTAGGTGTCAGATATTATCATCCTACTTATGCAAATTTTACTGTACCTCCAGATTTGTCAGATGCTCAAATCTAAGGGAATTAATCATGGGTAATTGCTTAATGAAAGTATGAATGGAATTATGTCCATTTTCCTTTTATGCTATGGATCTTGGGTGAAAGGTAAAAACTTGTGCCTGGCTATGTGGCTTGATTGTTTTAGAATTAATGTTTCTTTAGGATCATTCCTAGCTGTAAATCTGCATATCAGGAAACTCTGATTATCTTTCCTGATTCTTGAAAGATATGAGTGAGCAATGCTCGCTGTGAACTGGAATTGAACAGGGCATTGACTTGTTTTCCGTATACTTCTCTCTTTACATGTTTTTGAATGTTGTATTACTTGAATGTTTTAAAATGTGTATATCAGTTGTATATATATGTACACACATGCACACATGCGATACATGGCGACTTTATTTACACCTTAGTGAAATCACTTTGCTATCCCTGATTTTTTATATTTTTATATCAATTTTATTTTGGTTAAGTGATTCTCATTGTGTTAGAACAATTCACCAGTTACCAATCTTGAAAGTTAACTCAAAGCACCTTAAAGGCTCAATGAGCTTATAGAAACATCTTAGGTTAGGTTCAGTAAATTTAATTATACAGAAAACCAATTATTATCTTTTAATTTAAAGGTGCTTTAAGGCAACTCCTTGTCTTTTCTAGGAATACATTTTTGAATATTTATTCAAAATATTTTTAGGATGTTCCTGTTATCATTATTAAAAATAACTCTGCTTTTATTCTAAAGGCAACTTATACTTCAAATCTCAGGTTTACAAATTTTGTAGAATAAAGCAAGCTGTTATCCATAGTTCTACTCAATTCATAACTCAATTTTTGCTATGGCTGAAGGTAATATTCCCAAAGCCATATCCACTGAATACAGATCTAAGGAAATAACATAGACTCAGACATTCTTTATTATCGAATGACCTATGCTCCTTATAGAAATCACCAGAAGTAGATGATTGCAGATTTAAGGCTTAGAAATAACATCAGCAAGCCAAGAGCAGTAGCTAATGTTAACGAAGCCTTTTTGATTATAATGTATTACTCCAGTTTTATAAAAGCCAACTCCTTAGACACCTAACTTCAGGTAGTTGATCATTTTGATAGTACTAAGTAGTATAACAGTTCTCAAATGTGTTGTCAAGTCACAATGGTGCATTGAAGAAGAAATGAGGTGGAATTACAGCTGAGTTCCTGGGAATTTTGTGTAATATGATGCTTACCTTATATCAGTGTAGCACCCTGTAGTGAAAAGTAGTGAATATGGGCCATACAGGTACATATTCTCTCCAAGGTATGTCATAGCAAACAAAAGCAAGTTTGAGAACCACTTATGTAGCGGAAAGATCCCTTCTCTAAAGGTTTTTATTTATTCATCCATCTAGCCATCCGTCATGTATTTATTATAGAGTACCTATTATTTGCAAGGATTATATCACAGTCCTAATTCTGCATTAAACTAACTGTGAGATCCTTAGATGCTTTGTAATCTCTCTGTGTCTGTTTCCTCATCTGTGTATGAAGATTAGGATTCTTTGGCTAGAAGGACCTTCACTTTCTAAGCAATTCAATCAGCTGTTTCAGCACTTTAAGAGCCTCCTTTCTTTTTCTTTTCTTTTTTTTTTTTTGGATTATGGTAATTTATTTGTGTTTAATTTTGAATCAGAAAATATGAAACAAGTTCATGATCACCACAGAGTTGATCGAAGGTGGTGCCTCTGAGTGTTACTATATATCTGTTTACAGAGTTCCTTGGAATCCTTATTAAAACTGCAAAGTTTTGAACAGGGAACCAGAAATGCAGGCATCTGTATCTTGCAACCACTTCATTAGATTGTCTATACCTCATGCCTGAAATTTTGTCATTTGGATCCTTCACATGTAGAACAATTCCTTACTTGTGTAAATGGCCAGTGATTGCTGAACTAGGTAAGGATGGATACCAAAGAAGACCCAAGGATGATTCTTTCAGTTCTAAGTAAGGAAATGGAGAGGACAGAGGCCGGGAAGGCATGAGAGGAAGGGAAGAGCACTGCTACTTAGGTGAGCACTTTGCATTTATTCTTACATAGATCCTGTAGTTGGTGTTATTCTTGTTATTATATACATGGCTTGTTTCCCTGCCAAAAGCTGGGTTTACAATTTTCACTGTAAAATTAATTTCTGTACTTTACTTTCCAACAGCATTTTTAGTTTTAGTAAATATATTTTCTATGAGTTAAAAAAAAAATTCTTGGATGCCACCATAAGCAGCAAGGTTGGGAAGGCAAGAAAAGTACTGTCACATTCCTCTATTGGTGCTTACAAAAGAGCATGATATATTCGAACTAGTAAACAACCAGAAGGGTAAGGCATTGACCAATCAGGATAGAAACCTAACCAATTCAAGCACCCACTGGCCAATGTGCTGTTTCGGTGCCTAATGATTGAATACCAGCTCTAATTTCAAAAAATCTAATGTTAGTCTTTCAGAAAAGACTGTGTGGATGATTACGTTTATAGAATACCTTTTATTTCTTGCTCAACAGTCAGATCTTTTGCATCCGGTTTGTGTTAGGCAGAATGTCCCATAGCAATCAAGTTATCTTCATATGCAGCCGTAAATGTTTTATATAGCTCTCAGTTGTGGGCAAGCTCTTCATTGGGGCAAGGTGCTAACACAGAAAAGTAAACAGAAAACCTGTATGAACTTGGCAATCGTTACCAATGGCAATTTAATGAATTTTTGAAATAGAACATGCCACATGACGAATTGTGTGCTCTCAGAGTAGTCATTTCTTAGATTGGGTGGCAGGCTAAGTTACAGAAGTGACTAAAGCTTTTTATGGACTTTGTGCTTACTCTGCTACTAATTATTTAAAAATAGTTTAAATAATATAGGATAGTTTATGTCCTAATGTTTCGGGGAAAATGGGCACTAATATATTTTACTACCAGCTGCCATGTTTTAAAATTTTATTTTAATTTATTATTTTTCGCTTTTTAATTTAAGATTTATGCCCCTTGGTGATGGTCTCCATCAGATACATAGCCTTATTTTATGTTGTATAAAAATCAATGTACAATTTGGAAATTGTCTTTTAATTTATTCATCAGGCTCTCATGCATACTGAAAACACATTACTACACATTGAAGGGAAGAGAAAATCATTTTCCCTCTGCATTGATTCATATTTTCTCATTTCACAATGATATGTAGCCTCTTAAGAAACTAATTCAGACATGGTAGAATAAAGCTCATCACAGCAGCCATGGCATAAGACAAAAATCCCAATGAAGCTTGAATCAGAAGGTGTTTGAGGGTGAATGCTTAAAATTATTTAAGGTTTAAATATATAGAAACTGCAATTGATGCTGCAATATTCAAACATGCTAGGTTTTACAGATATTTTACAATTTGAGCAG
The DNA here is from genome assembly GCA_004363605.1 of Indri indri. Lineage (NCBI taxonomy): Eukaryota > Metazoa > Chordata > Mammalia > Primates > Indriidae > Indri > Indri indri. The sequence goes on along the minus strand of RJWJ010007249.1, from coordinate 17,981 downwards.
TTTGAGCAAATGACCATTTCAGAGACGAAAAGTATTGAATTCCTATTATGGGCAATGAAGCCAAACTGTATGACCAGTGTGTCTCTGTACTTTTCCAGGGGCTATTTACTGGGTCATCTAGACCTCTGGTTTTCAAAAGACAGCCCTCAAGCCGGTTGCATGAGAATCATCTGGCTTATTTATTACATATATGAATTCCTGGAATATAATCAAAATTGACAGGCTAAAAATCATCAGGGGGGTTCTAGATATTAGTATTTTTATCAAGCTCTCCAGCTAATGCTGTTCTACATGCATTACAGCATTATTTTCATAAAATTCCACAATATATTTTATCTTTGTTTTGATATTTAATAAAAGGAAATAGAAGAGGTAGAGAGCATCAAAATTGCTTTCTCTTAATGGGTACACAATGCGTAGACACAGTGCACAAAGCTTCCTGCCGAATGAGCTTCTCTCGGAGCTCTGCGCCATTTATTCCTGCACTATTACTCTTCCTAGCCATCATTTGTTACCTTTTGGTGAACTCATTCTGCAATTTGAGGGGACATAGATGTCCCAAACCTGAATAACAGCTTCAGAAAGTTTTGAGCTGTTTTTCTATTTGTTGGAAGCAGCAGAATTTCCCAGATCCCTTGACTACGTTTTGCTTGACAAATGCCACAATAAAGAAGATTGATATCAAGGTCTTTTAGATAATTGCGCAGGAAGAAGCTTCAGGAGCTATACATTAGCTCTACTATATTTGTCAACAGCTGAGTTAAGTGATCCACTAGAAGTCATTTAAAACATATGACTCTAAATTTATTTTAACACCAGTGTTGATAATAGCATTAAGTACTGGCTTAGTTTAGCACTGTGAATAGACTTTAAATCTGTCATAGTACATGATTGTTAATCACAGCAAGGAAATTTGGAAAAGGAATAAAGAGTATAGGATTTAAGTTATACTGACCCTAATAGTGTTGGGTACTAATAAATAACTGTGGAAGGAAAGAAGGAAGGATGGGAAGGAGGGAAGGGATGTTATACTCTTTTATGGTATATGAATCTGTGCTCCTAAAGCAATAAATCTTGTATGTATGCCTATAAGAATCTACTAAACATGCTTAGTTCTAATACATACTTAATATACTATTTAGGGATAAAAGAGAAAATGGAAAAACATGGAAAAAGAGGTTTTTCAAAATGGTGTGGTTCTTAAATGTATGCCCCGAAATGTGATTTTGAACAAGCCAGAGATTTTCTTAAATCTTGTCTACATCACTTTATATCTACTATGTAACCTAATGAAACAGAAAGGGCACAGCAGCTAATTTCTCATGATGCTTTTAGTCACTGCTGCTCTATCGTGGGCCTTTGCGCTTCTCCTTTTCTACTGGAAAGTAGACAGGTAATATCCAGATAAGTATACTTTACTCTTTAGAGTATGCAAAGACTAGATTTGGAGGTAGATGTCAAGGGTTAGAGTCTTAGTGCTCTCAATTACTAGTTTTTTGATTTGCGTGAGTCACTTAAATGCCCCATGCCTAAATCTACTCTTTGCTAAAATGGGAATAAAAATACATGTGTTATCTTCCTTAGGGAGTGAGGAGACATTCCAAAAAGAGTACTCTGAAAGTTCTTTGCAGATTGTAAGCCGCTGTTCAATTGCACTTGTTATTATAATCTTTCAACACAACTTTTTGCCTTTGGTGTGGATTCTGGATGTTCGAACTTTAGCGAAGTGTCAACACACAATTCAGCTCTAATGACAAGAAAATCCAATTCTTACAGAAGAGGAAATGAATTGTATATGGTACAGTCACACATTTGGAACCTGTTATTTTCAATAATAACATGTTAGGGAAGCATTCATTATTGACTAGAAATAACGTATATAGACAGTTAGCTGTAGCAGAGTTCATGCTGAGTGCTAAGATGCTGACATCAAACAGAAAGAGTAAATACAGTGATCTCCATTCTAGCAGAAGACATCCATCAGCATGGTTTATTTGCAAAGTACTGCATTATTTCTTCTCAATCAGCAAGTTCAAGGTAGACTTTTTTACAGCAGGAAGAGTTGTACATCCATTTCTCTTTCTCTGTACTGCTCAGCCCTTTGCCATTTACAGTAAATCTAAAGTATTTTAAGGCCATTTCTCTTTGAACCCACAGGTCTGGTTTAATACTCAAAAGTTACCCTTAGGTTAAAGGATTTAAACCCAGTTATTTGAATCTAGGAAAGCTAACGTGCTTTCATGAAGATCTCAGCTTTGGAGTCAGAGAAATGTCTTCAGATGCATTTGTGCAGAGCACAGCCAAATGATATGAGGACAGTTAGAAGATTACATTTCTATATTCCCTTCCCAGCAGATAAGTTTATCCAGGGACCTATATCCTCTTCATTTCTCAGCAGGAAAAAGAGTATTAAGACTTCAAGCCTAATAAAATGCATAGCAAAGCAATTTCATGGGTAAGACAAGAACTGGGCTTTTGGAAAAAAAATAGCACTAAGTCTGTCCATCAGAATTACTTTAAGAAGCCTGTTGTGCATCGGTATCAAAGATCTTCCTCTGGAAGCAATGTATAAAATGCTGAGATTATCAACAACAAAATGATTGAATTTTAAGCCAGGATGAAAACTAGGACCCCAAATTATTCTTTTAGAAGTCAAAGAGAGAAAGAGGAGGTGGTAAGATATTAAAAAAAATCTTCACTGAAAAATTGAATGCTGCAAACACATAAGATATTTGCCTGTTAATCAGTACTATGTAAAATACAAACTAACCAAAAAACCCTACAATAACAAAAATAACAACAATATGCATGTTCATAGATTCCCATAGAGTGGTCTCAATGCACTTTGGACATATTGATCAGTAGAAAGAGAAATAAATATGTTGATATCCAGCACTGAATTTTATGTAGTTAAAATGTACAAGTATACAAAGTAATAATTTTAAAATTATCTTTCACTAAAATCCATTTATATTATAATTGTACAGTGAATAAAAATCATTTTTGTACTTAAAATATAAATACCTATGCTATTTTTGGATTTCAACAACAAAATAGCTATGTTTAGCAGAAGTTTGTGAAATACTTTTCAGTTTCTCAATTATTTCAAGTAACTTATAAACTCTTCAAAATTTAAATTTTACTGAAAAAGTTAGAGTTCCTTTAAATCATTTCTAAGAATCTAGCTAGTTCCATACCAGGTAAACTATAATAAAAATGGGGTTCAAATAAATAGTTTTGCCAATTTTGAATATTACTTTCAATCAACAAATAAATGCTATGCACTAATGCATAGGACTCCACCATGTCAAACACGCACCCAAGTGAAATATTTTTTACTAAAGATATTAGAGAACTTGGAGAAATGGACCCTTTCAGGTGATTAAGATGGCCTATGAAGGCTCCTCTCCCCCATCACCTAAACCTGTATGCATCTCTGTTTTGAGAACTCAGATCAAATCGCAACATTTGGAAGCTTTTAGAAATTAAATTCTCTCCACATCATTTACTACTTTATTTTGTGGTAATATTCCGTGTCTCCTTGGCAATATAACAATTCACGGGGACATTCAGACTGGCATGAGACAGTAGGGACTCACTCTTGTTTCTCCCACTTAATGGCCACGTGGCTTAACCAGTTGCTTTTGAAAAATGAAAACAATAATGCCATTGTTATGAGGATTTAATGATGTAGAGATTTAACGATGTACTGAATCTAGCATATTGGAGGGGGTCACTAAGTATCCATTTATTATACATATTGGTGTTTATACAATTTTCATATGTATAATATTTGTTCAATAGCATAAATCTGACTTTGTTTTTCTATTTTTAGAAATAATTATTCTCAGGCAGTTTATTTAATGTGCTCCACTCTTTCTTTTCATGTTTCTGTAGCTCCCACAGCACCCACAGGAAGAGCACGCTCAGCTCTTGGCAGGACTTCAGTGAGCAGCAGTGTCATGTTGTTAAGCTGACTGACTGTTATCCACGTGTAAATCATCCCAGAAAACAATTCAGCTCTAGCTTGGCAGTCTCTAGGGTGGCGTGGCTATTTTATCTTTTCAAATGGGAATAATGGTCAAAATAACAGTCTGGACTCCCTGAAAAGTCTACTTTGTGGTCTTCAATTACATCAAAGTGTTTGCAAAGTGCTATAAATCTTGTTCAAACTAGAAAATGCTTGGCCCTGCGCAAACCAATAGTGATCTCAATCAATTCCTCTTTCCTCTTAGAGCCACTTTTTGGCAGAAGGCAGTCATAAATTTTGATGGATTATTTTTCTTTTCATATTATAGAGAGTTTAAGTGATAAGGATAATAGGTGCATTGTAGCAGATACCTCCTGTTTTCTGCCCAGGTGATTTAAGTACGATTAATCACATGTGAGGCTTCAGGATTTAGCTTTAGGATTAAGCCAATTAGCAATGTTACTCCTTGGTCACAGTTTAAAGTTCAGAGTCCTGGGCATGTGACTCAGTCTATCTAATTGGATCAAATTCTAGGACTTTTGCTGGGAATATTGGGATAAGACTCTCCTTTCTCTACTGGAGTTGGTGCTTCAAGTTTGTGAAACTTAAAACTGCTGCATTCTGAGCAAAAGCTCGGAAACTCTAAGGGATCATTATTAGATATGAGGATTAGATGGAATCAGAGGAAACAGAGCTGTAAGATGAATTTGACTGGCATTTTTGAGCCATTGATCAGGTTCACTTGGGAACTAGAGGTGCTCTGAGCTGTCTTGTGTACCATTATTTGTTAAAGCAGATTGTTTTAGGCTCTCTGTAGCTTAAAACTGAAATAATCCTGAGATACAGCCTCCTAAATCTGTCGTGTTTCAGATCCTGTTGAAGGTCCTGAATCTAGCATCCCGACACAATAGCATTGCAGCTTTTCTCCCTAATTATTTAAGGCTATTCACTGTTAAGGCTTGCCAGGAGAGTGATGTGTGTGTGTGTGTCTGTATGTGTGTGTGTGTGTGTGTGTGTATGTGTGTGTGTTTGAAGGTCAACTACTGTTGGGTTAAGATTCACTGAAAACCCATCGGCTTAATATAAACATCTATTCTTGCTTACCCATATATGGCTCTTGCTGTGTTCCTCAAGACAAATTTTGCTTCAAGATGAGGATACTTAAGCTGGGCTTGGCTTTGTGCTATGGGTTGGGATCAGATCTATTTCATGCATGTTCTCTCTAGAGCCCAGGCTAAAGGAACAATAGTTTCCCATGACAGTCTTGTGGTGATGAAGATGAGCAAAAGGGCAACAAAAATCACACATAAATATGGTTTTTTTCCGTTTCTTCCATCATTTAATATGAATTGTGACATTCTAGCATCCTAACTGAATATTAAACGTGAGGGTGTAACAGCAAATGCTTCTGTTTTCAAGAGTAGATATACTAGAAGGAATAAAAAGATGTTAACATGTAAAATATATTATTAAAAAGTAATAATATTCAAAATGGAAGTTATGTAGTTAGTACACATTGCCATTATACTTTAATTATTATATTATCAGTTGAAGGCAAATGAAACCATGCATTAATTATTGACTCACTTTTTAACTAAAAAACTGCCAATGAGTTTTGCTCAAAAACAAGAGAGTTCACCTGCATTTAGAGCAAGTGGTGGCTGATAGTGCATCTATGTAGACCTGTTCACTCCACCCAGCAACTGTACACACACACACACACACACACACACACACACACACAAACTCCAAAGGGGGGCTGTCCAGAATGCATCCAGCCATGTAATATGAACATATATTAACAATGACTGGATGCTTTCCAGACAGCCTCCAGGTATGTGTGTGTGTGTGTGTGTGTGTGTGTGTGTGTGTGTATAATTTTTCTTTGTCAGTACTTTAATAGAAGTTTTTAAACCCAGCTTAATATTTAGGTGACACAATTCACTCTTACTTTTTGGGACAGCAATTTTACTTTTTATAAATTGTCACTATACAAATTTTGGCAAAAATTAAATTAGTTCTATAGATGCTGATAATTCAAAGTGCTTTAAACTTTTGGATTAATTATATTAAGAATATTTTTCATGCCCTTGTTAGACATACAAAAAAGAGAAAGGAAACAAAATTGAGAGCTCCATAAGGATGAAACACTATTTTATTTAGTTCTATATTTGCAATGACTCATATGTCTGACAGATCTCAGGGGCTAATGACTAATTAGTAAAAGAATTATTGACATATGTAAAATAAGATTGTGGCATTTTTGCATAAATTTACAGCTGCAGATACTACTCAAGATAGGTTTGCAGGCTATTAAATACCAAATCAGTAGTGCTTTTTAATTGTGCATTCCACAGATATTTTCAAAAACAAAGTTTTTCTGGGTTTTGCCATTAGGTGACATAATGAAAGATTATACTTCCAATTCGATCATACCCAAGGCTAGGCTTGGCTTTATGCCTTCCAGGAACTTGAATTTGAGCACATCACTGAACTTATAAACCTCAGTTTTCCCATCTGTAAAATGAGATTAACAGATCTACATCCAATGATTGTGCCAGACATCTTACTGGGTACTAGAAACACATGTTACCAATATAGAACTTAAATTCTAATGAGACTTAATGTTAAAACATAGGAAAAGGGCCTAGCAAAGTGTTTTGCGTGCAGTAGAAGTTCAGAACTGCACATTTCTCCTCCTTTTACTGCCACATAGCCCGTGCCTTGAGGTATACTTGGTTATTCTAGGACTTCTTTGCATTACTCATATTGCCAACATATAATGGGCCTCACATAAAATAGTGCTTTGACTTAAAATTTCAGAGGAACAAACGGATACCTATTCCCCTCCCAGGGACTTAGAGGACATCGTTAGAAAATAAGACATAACAAAATCTCAACATAGCTTGTTGTTCTTGCCATCTGACATTTTTTTGAAGGGCACACATAATGTTCTCTACAGGAGCAAAAGCCACAAAAGATCAAACATATTTTGGAACTTGTCCCTCGTTGATGAAAACAGGTAAAGATTTAACTCTACCAGTGAAACTGTGAACAACAGAAGGCAGCAATGAGCAAGAGGGCGGTCAGTGAAGGCCAGCTGCAATCACACACGAGAAGTCTGATTGTGTGTCCACTTGAGCCTAGAGGAAAGGACACAATACAGTTTCTGACCTGAAATAGATTTTTAAATAGAAGTCGACAATAGCTGGCAAAATGCACTCAGTATTACAATCAAGCCACAAATATTTGAAATCATTTCATATGTTTGATGAATCCAAAACACTGGTAAGGTCACCAGTCCCTTTGTCCCCTACAAGGTTGGTATTTATTGGAAAATTCCCATTCAAGAAATAAACAATTAAGATACTGTTGACATCCACACTCTGGAAAATGCATTGCACTTGTATCCCCTTTCCTGCCCCCAGTCCCCTTGTCACTTAGAAATTCCTGTTTATGGTGCAGGAAAGAGCCCGCCAGAAGCATGTGAGATGATAGTGCTGGATATTGCCAGACTGCAAAAGTGTGCATGTACACGCACTCATTCTCCATTATTTACTTATTAACCCATTCATTCATCCATCCTTTTATTTGCACTCATCTTGTCAGCAAATATTTATTTAACATCTTTTGTCAGCAGTCACCATTCTAGATATTGGGGACAGAAGAGATATCTGGACTAAAATGATCCTTCTTCTCTTGAAACTAAAAAATCTATCTGGGGAGAAGTTAAAATAAATTTATAAAAACAATAAAATTAAAAAAAAATAAGTTAAAGCATTGTGTAGGAATTTAACAGAGGCTAAAAAATCAAACAAATTGAGGTAGCCAATGCCAACAGAGGGCAGCTATTTGGGGAAGTAGTTGGGATCGCCTCTTAGAGAGATGATGCTTGCAATAAACCTGAACAGTCAAAGAGAGCTGGTCAAACAATGGGTCAGAAAAAGAGCCTTTTATTTGGAGAAAGTTGGTTATTCAAAGGTTTGAGATGGAAAAGAACCTGGACTGTTTGGGTAAGGGGGCAAGGGAGCAGCAATTCTGGAGAAGATGGCAGTGAGTGTTCGGGGTAAGATTGAGCAGGGCACTGAAGGCTTTGATAAGACACTTGATTTTATTCCAAGTGTCCAAGTGCATGGGTGCGTATAAGTCACTGAACAGCAAGATAAAATTTCCATTGTCAAATGATCACTTGGGCTACTGTATAGAGTGGGGGTTAATGAAGGGCCAACTTGGAAACAGGGAAAGCAGGCAGAAGACTCCTGGGAGAATCCAGGGAAGAAATGATGCTGACCTGAATATGTAGATTGGGTTGTGGTTGTAGACAGTCATATTTAGAGCACACATAGAGCAACTTAAATTGGCATCGTAATTGGTAATGATTTGGGATTAATGTTTTCTAACTCTTGCATTATATTCGTGTAGAAATGGAGATCTAGAGAATTGATGTCATGCCCAAGATCACAAAGCTAGTTCACAGCTCTGCTACTCTGGGTCCCAATTCTGGCTTAACATCAGGTGAATAGATTAAAACAAAAAAACTGCTCGGTATTACTAAATTTTCTGAGATATGCTGATGTCAGGGATACAATTAAATTCTGATCATTTAATTAAAATGATGATGATGATAGTAATGATGATGATGACAGCAGCACACTTTTAATTGCTGGTTATCGTAGGCCACATTCTGTTTAGCTAACCTACACAACAATTCTATGAGACATGTACTAATTCTGTAACGTATCATTCTATTCACAAAGTGAATTGCTAATTCCTCTTAGTTTGTAAGGGAGAGGTTTAATGATTGGTTTCAATCCACAGTTAGTAAGCATAGAATCCATTCTAAAGAATATATACTCTATTTTAATCAATAAAATATTATTTATTACTTATGCTCATTGTATTAAAAATCAATACATTTGCATGTGGAAGATGATTCAAAAATCACCTAAAATCTTACAATCCTTCAGAATGTTTTGATGGCTTCCTTTCGTATTTTTCATTATGTACTTACCTGGGCATAAATAGTATTAACCTAGGTACTGAAGTCATTGTTTTTGACTTTTAGTTGCCTCTTTGAGATTATTTTACCACATCGGCTAATGATTTCTTTCCCTTGCTTCAGTTTAATAGACAATTAAAGAAATCGTTTTCTCTGAAATGTTATTATGCTCTCAATCTGGCTAGCAACGAGTGATAGCAAGAACCACCCATTCTTACATACACACACCTGTGTTCACTTGCCTCCTATGAAAGTGTCTGTATTTGGCATAACACCGGGTTTCAGTTAGACTCTGATGATCAAAATAACATCACGTGATGGATAAAGTATGATGGTGAAAAATGACAGAGAAGTTACAGTGAATCTGCAGTCCATTCCACTAACTGGTTACGGTCAATTTAGCAAGGAAATTATAGGTTCGCTTCTGTATTATAGAATAGATTCCCCTGGAAATAGAAGGTGTTTGTAGATAGAATACTCTTATCTCCAAAGTAAGGTAGTTTGTTCTCTAAGCAATGCTTTTCTCCAAAAAATCTGGAAAGTGTAGAACCCACTCCAATAACCCAAAACTTATTTTAATATTTTGGTATTTTAAGTAAGTCTATTATTTTCAAGGTCTTAAGTCTTTACGAACAGAAAAGTAAATACATTCATCAAATAACATCTCATTTTATTTTTACTACAAGGCAGGAATCAGGTCTATTATAATTGCCACACAGTCATGGTGCCATTTGAGGATTTCCTCGCCCTTCAGGAAATCTGCACCTTTAGCTTTCGCAATTCCAGTGGAACACTCAGTGGTAGATTGGATCATCATTCACTGCTCTCCCTCCTTACATTAAGAGAAATGCATGTATTCAATTTGACATGTGACTTTATTATACCTCCCTCTACTATAATCTGAGTACTTTTTCCTACACCAGTGACATTGAGTTTGGCTAGTTACATGCTTTGGGCACTGAATGTTAGCAAAAGTAATTCCAGCAGGCACTTTAAATATACTTGAGTGTTCTGACTTGGCCTCTTGTCCTTCTGCCATCTGTCATCAGAAGAGCACATTCCATGTCGCTGTTGGTCCCAGACGAAGAGATACTTGAGCAGGCCTAAACTAAATCTATAATGTAAAGCAAAGCCCAGTCGAGGCCAGCCAAGCCCAAGAGAGCAATATTTAAATTTACAAATTCGTGGGTGAGAAAAAAAATGTTTATTCCTTTAAGCTACTAAGGGATTGTGGTACTTTATTATGCCATATTACTATTAATATAACAGATCTAACTAATAAATCTTAAGAGTTTCCCGTTATGTGCTATTGGGAATGCCAATTTATTTTATTTTCCTAGGTCCTTCTATGCCATTTTAAATTAAAATATCTCCCCACACCATGTCTTTGTTACCAAGAACAAACTGTCTATCTTCCATACAAGCATACTCCATTTTACTGTGCTTTGCTTTATTGCGCTTCGCAGATACTGCGTTTTCTTACCAATTGAAGGTTTGCGGCAACGCTGTGTTGAGCACATCTTTTGGCACCATTTTTCCCACAGCATGTGCTCATTTTGCGTCTCTGTGTCACATGTTAGTAATTCTTGCAACATTTCAAACATTTTCATTATTACTGTATCTGTTATGATGATCTGTGATAACTGATCTTTTACGTTGCTATTGTAATTGTTTTGGGGCACTGTGAACTGTTGCCATATAAGATGGTGAACTCAATAAATGTTGTGTATTCTGACTGTTCCATCTACCAGCCGCTCCCCCGTCTCTTTCCCTCTGCTTAGGCCTCCTTATTCCCTAAGACACAAGGATGTTTAAATTAGACCAATTAATAATTCTACAATGGCCTCTAAGTGTTCAAGTGAAAGAAGAGTTGCGTGTCTCTCACTGTACATCAAAGGCTAGAAATAAGTAAGCTTAGTGAGGAAGGCACATAGAAAGCCGAGTTAGGCCAAAAGCTAGGCTTCCTGTGCCAAACAGTTGGCTAAGTTGTGAATGCAAAGGAAAAGTTCTTGAAGGAAATTAAAAGTGCTATATAAGTGAACGCACAAATGATAAGAAAGTGAAATAGCCTTATTGCTGATATGGAGAAAGTTTAAGTAGTCTTTAAGTAGATAAACCATCAAACAAGCCACATCATTCCCTTAAGCCAAAGCCTAACTCAGAGCAAGGCCTCAAATCTCTTTAATTCCATGAAGGTTGAAAGTGGTGAGAAAGGTGCTGAGGAAAAGTTGGAAGCTAGCAGAAGTTGGTCCATGAGGTTTAAGGAAAGAAGCCATCTCCATATCATAAAAGTGCAAGGTGAAGCAGAAAGTGCAGATGCAGCAAGTTATCCAGAAGATCTAGCAAAGATAATGAAGGTGGCTAAACTAAACAGATTGTACCTGTAACCAAAACATTCTTCTGTTGAAAGAATACACCATACAGGACTTTCACTGTTAGAGAGAAGTCAATGCCTGGCTTCAAAGCCCCAAAGGACAGGTTAACTTTATTGTTAGAGGTTAATGCAGCTGGTGACTTTAAGTTGAAGCCAATGTTCATTTACCATTTCAAAAATCTTATGGCCCTTAAAAATTATGGTAAATCTACTCTGCCTGTACTCTATAAATGGAAAATCAAAGCCTAAATTACAGCACAACTGTCTATGGCATGGTTTACTGAATATTTTAAGCCCAGTGTTGAGAATTGGCCAGAAAAAATGATTCCTTTCAAAATATTAGTGCTCACTGACAATGCACCTGGTTACCCAAGAGCTCTGACAGAGATTTTACAAGGAGATGAATGTTATTTTCATGCCTGCTAACACAACATCCATTCTGAGGTCTGTATTAAGAAATAATTTCAATTTTCATGTCTTATTTAAGAAATACATTTTGTAAGACTATAGCTGCCATAGATAGTGATTCCTCTGATGTTTCTGGGAAAAGAAAAGTGAAAACATTCTGGAAAACATATACCATTCTAGATTTCATTGAGAACATTACTGTTTCATGGGAAGTCAAAATATATACATTAATAGGAGTTTGGAAAAAATTGATTCTAATACACATGGATGACTTTGAGGGGTTCAAGGGAGGAAGTAACTGCAATTGTGGTGGAAATACAAAAGGACTGGAACTAGCAGTGGAGCCTGAAGATGTGACTGGATTGCTGCAATTTCATAATCAGAGCTTCCTGAAGGAGGAGTTGCTGCCTATGGATGAGTAAACAAAGTCGTTTCTAGAGATAGAAACCGTTCTTGGTGAAGATGCTGTGAACATTGTTGAAATGACAACATAGGAGTTAGAATATTACATAAACTTGGTTGATCAATCAGCAGCAGAGTTCGATGGGATTGACACCAATTTTGAAAGAAGTTCTACTGTGGTTAAAAGGCTGTCAAACATCATTGCATGCTACAGGGAAATCTTTGGTGAAAGGAAGAGTCAGTTGAAGCAGCAAATTTTTTGTTCTCTAATTTTTAAAAATTGCTACATCCACACCACATTCAGCAAACACCATGTTAAGCAGTCAGCTGCCATCAACATTGAGGCAAGTCCCCCCCACCAACAAAAGATTATGACTTGCTGAAGGCTCTGATGATTGTTAGCATTTTTTAGCAACAAAGTATCTTTAATTAAGGGATATACATTTTTTAGACATAATGCTATTGTACACAATAGACTGCAGTATAGTGTGAACATAACTTATATATGCACTGGGAAACCAAAAATGTATGTGATTCAATTTACTGCAATGCTCACTTTATTGCAGTGGTTTGGAACTGAACCTGCAATATCTCAGAAGTTTGCCTGTACATCAACGTTACACTGTTCGATAAGCTCTTCCAGCCATTGTTGTACTGGCAAGTATACAGAAGTCATATAACTATTTGTAAAATAGACATAAAAATAAATGTTTATTTTGAAGAAAGGTTGAAGAATTACTAGGTTGAGGCTGGCTTTAGGAATATTTCATAGAGCATTGATTAATGTTTGGACAGTAGCCCTGGGATTGAAGATTTCTCTTCAATATTTCTGTAGAAATATTTATAACGAAATAAATCTCATGTTTTCTTTTTTCCCTAACATCAGTAAAACATGTTAGTCTAGACTTTGAGAATATTCACTCTCTCATAAGGGAAATACAAACATCTTCTCTACCACTTATCCTCAAATATGTGACCTAGAATCTTATTCACTTTACTTCCTAGTAAAAGGTTTCTACATTTTGAGTAAAATATAGAGAATGTCAATTATTTCCCTGTAATGACCCCACATGTCTTGAAAATGAAAGGAGGACTTTGTTTCATGTCTGTAGCGGCAATGCCTGGGAGGCCATAGTCTGGAAGACCTGGACCTCTCTGCTTTTTATTGTCACTGGACTCCCTGTTCAATGTAGGATGAGCACATTAACTTTTATAGAAGAATTAATGTTTATGCAACCCATTCTGGTGAATTTATAGTCTTTACTCAGTTCCTGTTGCAGAACAGTTCTCTGGGTGGCCTTAGACTGACACAGTTCTCCCCACTTTCTTGCTTGTAGTTCTCAGGAATAACGGTAGAATGTTCTGGGAATGCAACATTCTGAGATGGGGGAGGCTGGAGCTGGCTGGAGCAGCCTGAGCTCTGTTCTATCCCTAGCCCTCCCCAAGGACCGGATGTCCTTCAGTGCATTAGCCCAGTGAGTCATGTGACCCTGAAGTGTGTGAACCGGGTGGCCCACCTTTTGACGTCTCTCATCAGCAGGGTAAGCGGGGCACAAGCACTCAAGACTCCATCCACACTGTGTGGCTTCCTGAGCCTTTGGGGAGTGGCTCACAATTGATACTAGACTTCTGTTGTCTGTTGCTGCCTGTCGGTGAGTAATAAATCCACTTCATGTAACGTGCTGAGTACGTTCCGTCTCATAGAACTCAGACAAGTTGGTGACTAGTCCACAGAAACCTATTTCACATTTACCCCTTATGAGATGTTTTAAAATCACCAAAGTTAATAAATATCCATTATAAAATCTTATTTTTCACATGTTCCTTTGAGTGTTGTGTAATATAGCTAAAAATTGGGTTTATTTCTTCTTTTTTTACTAAAATGTATAAATGATATTAAAGTCATTTTCAGTGTTTTATTCAAGAGGGAGGCAAAGTAGAAATTGAACAGAAACATATTATATTTGATGGCCACACGATTCTATGGCCAACATGATTTTCCCATTAAGTTCATGAAGAAAAAGTCAGAGAAGTAAGTCGGATTACTCTTTCATATGTTTCATTCTTTGTAATGTCTTTGGAAGCTGGCAGACTTCTGAAGTAATTTGAATATCACCCATATAATAAGTGGGTGTCATGACAGTATATCGTGAAAAAATTGTAAATATTTGACTCTGTATGATATGGTCGTATGAAAACAATTGAATAATATTTTGGAATTAAAAACTGCCAGAGAAGTTTTAAATGAAGCTTCAGAATTTTGGCCTCCTTTAGTTCCAAATGAAAATCCCAGGGGTGGGTGAGGGACTGATACTAGTTTTCTCTGCCCTTTCTTTCTGAGAAAAGATCCATGTGAAAGATTTGTCCAGTTAAAGCTCAATTACAGAGGAAGCCTTTGGTACATGGCGATGAGCTACAGGGATTAATAACAATGGCTCTGCTGTATGATTACAAATAGAGAACAAACAATTTGAGGGGTCATGATTTTAGCTGCATCAATTTGCTTGAGTAGCTTTCACTGGGCTTTTAAAACTAGTATCACACATGAATAGCAGTAAAATCTTCACAATGTAACTATTTTAAATTCTCTATAGTTGTCAAGACTCTTTAGTCATTTTTCAGTTAAAACTTATTTGCTTAATGAACTAGAACAGAAAAGACAGACTTTGCTTTTAATAAAATATCCAGATTTTCCTTAATTCTATTATTTACATTTATTTAAAAAATAGAAATTCTTATTACAATTTGTTACTTATTAATAACTACTAATTTTTCCAAATAACATCAGTCTTGTTTACAAAATAGATTATCCAAAACAAAAATAAAATTAAAATTATTAATGCAGCATTACAATATAAATCTTGTTTTAGGTTAATTCATCGTAACAATTTTTTCAGACCCCTTACTGACTGGAATGTAGTTTTCTTACACATTATGTCTCCCAGTCCCATGTGGTAGGCTTGGCATTCTGATGGCATTATTAATGTGTCAGTTACAATTAGGTTGAAAATTCTCTAAGGACAAATAGTTCTAGGAACCCTCATGATTATATTTCTTGAGGCAGATTTCATGGCACCCTGCATTAAGGTGCTTTGGTAATGCTTATCTATGCCTAAGCAAACAGGGGAATCCTTTTGTTCCCTCTGAGGTAGTTTTACTTGATACTGGCAAAGAATGCAAATGTTCAATAAATGTCTTCCTTTTATAATACATATGTGTGCGTCAGCATGTGTATGTGCACGTGTGTGTACATGTCAACACACCACACATGAAGAATATCTTTATTAAACATATACCGCTTAGAAATCATGATGTAAACACCTAAGGTAGCATAACAAATGGACAACTACTGATACCACTGAAAGTGTCTTTAATCACTTTTTTCTGTAGACCCCTCAAGAACACAATAGTGGCACCATGTGAACCCAAATTTTAAGGAACAAAGATTGTCACTATAGCACAGCTGATTCTTGTACTTCCACTTACAAAAAGAAAAGAAAAAGACACACATAGATGTATACAGAACAGATAGGAGGCAGTCACACGTTAGGTCAAAGAAGAAATCAGGGAAGAGAATAATAAAGGAATGAGAGTAAAGTATCAAGGAGTAAAATAAAGAATATTGTTATCAAATTAGGCTCTTTGTGTGTCTGCATTTGTGTGTGGTGTGTGGTGTGTTTGTAAGGGTGTGTGTGCTTGAATTTTCTCATTTACTTCTCTTTTCTTCTTGTGTTACTAGCTATGGAAGTTATTTACAGACAAATTTATAAAATAGGTTTTTTTCCCTTTAATCTTAACTTTTATTCAAGTAACCTATTTGTATTTATATACAACACATGTACATATTTTGGGGATACATGTGATATTTTGATACACGTATACAATGTGTAATGACCAATTTAGGGTAACTGGGATATCTATCACCTCAAATATTTTTAGATAGTTCTTTAAAAAGAGGTTGAGCCTGAATGTGATTGTTAATAGCTCTGACCCCCTCATTCCATCCCAAGTACAAAAGATGCTTTGGTAAAAGTTGACTTAGAAAATGTTTCTTAGGACAGATAGCTTAAGAGAGACTTCTTCAAATAGCAAGAGTCTAGTGTGTGGAGTAGACACATGTCCATTGCCTTATTTAGTGTTCCTTCCACCTGGTCACTGACAAAGAATCTGGTAGATGGAGAATAGACTGTATTTAGCTTTCCTTTCAAAATACAGGCTTTGGGGTGTGCTTACAATATGAAGACAGAAGGAGTAAAAACGAAGGGAGAACTGGAATAATACCTTTCAGGGGCAGTGTGATGCCTACAAAAAATGTAGCCAAGTCATTTTAAGGTCCAGTGAATAAGAGCGTTAATTTCTACCCCTGAATAGGGAAGCCAGAAAGAAGTGTCAGTGTAATTATGTTCTTTACCCTGTAGGGCCAAGTATGAAGCATGGAAAGAAAGACAAAATCATTTCCATCATCCACAATAGATAAAAGGGAAAATTAGCTAAAAAGATAAGAGGTTTTGGATAGATAGAGGATAGATGGATGGATGGATGGATAGATAGGTGCAAAAATGGAAAAATTATAATTGAAATGATAACTGGTTATTGTAGAGCTTAATTATTACATTGCTCATATACTGTGTGTGTATGAGAGAGAGAGAATGAGAGAAGGATAGTACAAAAACAAAAAAAAGGAAACATGTTTTTGCTCTAAATGTTAGAAATTTCTCCAGTGCATATCACTATTAATTCCAAATACTAACTTACTAAATTTTCTTTTTGTTATATAGTTGTGAATATTTTCCCTTCCAAAATATGCTAATCAGTGAAAGGTGATGGTATTTTACCATAGCATATTGTTAACCTCTTGCACCATGCCTTTATTTATTGTGTTGTCCCACTTTATTTATTCCTTTTGTTGTACTAATGTGCTTTGATGATAAAAGCAAAGAAATACATGCAGAGATAATGAGCTTCTGGTCAAAGGTAAAAAATGCATGCTATATTCCTCTGCTTACCTGACATAGTGATTGCCAGCATTGCATTAATTGGATCTTATTATAATATCAGAGTGTATTGTTTACATCAAAACAAGATTATATAAAACATTAAAAAATTGGCACATCCTTGCACTTATTGTGTAACAGGACATTTTTGCTTTGTAAATGCAATTCTAACAAATTTGCAAGATGAGCGGTTTACTGATTTTAAGAGAAGATTCAGTAACTACTTAACTTAAAACATGACCATTTACTTGTATGTTTTCAAAGATGTTTTCTTTCTATGCTGTGGAGATTTTATCTGCTGACATTTTATCAACATGTTTTCAATGGGAAATTTGTTTCATACTTTCTCATAACACCTTAATAGCTCACATATCTTCAATTGGATAGGTCAGAATGTGCTGCCTGTGTACTGTTATGATAAGGGGAGAATCCCAAAATGCCATTTTGGACTTTTTCATTCTGGTGCACTGGTGACAGCACTTTCCTATATTATTATCTTTAGGGTATTATATGTCAAATTGCAGAATAAAGTTTACCAAGGGCATATCCATATAAATTAGAGATCATTGAAGCTATCCTACACTTGCTTAAAAGTGTTTAATTGACTAAATGATAAAAAATATTAAATTCTATGGCAAAAGTCCTTTGGTTTTCATAAAATATTGAGATTAAATTAAAGTTAATATTGTATTTTGCTGCTGGATTAGTGATAAGAAAGCTTGGTCTCTGAGACAGATTTCTGTTCCTCACTAGCTGACTTCCATTAAATCATTTGTCTTCTCTTAGTCTCATTTCCTACATACAAAATAGATAATTGGTGCAACTACCCCCCCC
>RJWJ010007248.1:0-58445 GCA_004363605.1 Indri indri | reverse complement strand
GAGGAAAAGCCTTTGAATAACCTGGCACAGAATCCCACAGCACGGTGGGATCTATTGGAGCAGGTTCTGTTGGAGATACGTTCCATTGGCAAGCTACAATAACAGGGCCAAATGACAGTCCCTGTCAGGTTGAAATATTTTTCTTTACGATTCATTTCCCAACAGATTACCCCTTCAAACTACCCAGGGTTGCATTTACAATAAGAATTTATCATCCACTATTAATAATAACAGCAACATTTGTCCTGATAATTCTAAAATCACAGTGGTCTCCAACACTATTTCAAAAGTACTCTTGGCTCTCTGTTCTCTGTTGTGGGATCCTAGTCCATTGCTCAGATCTATGAAACAGAGAAAAGTGCAACAGAATAGCGCAGGAATGGACTGAGAAGCATGTGATGTAATTAAAGACATTGCATAGCCTCTACAAATAAGGGGAACTCAGAGAAAGTCCTTTTGATTTCCATTTGACTGCTTTCTGTGAGCCCATACCTCATCTTCCACCGTGCACATCTTTCCCTGACACAGCAGTGCTGTGTATTGTACATACTTGGAAGAACAAACTGGAACAGCTGTACTTCTGTACAAGCATGGCCTCCCAGCAGAGAAGTATGTGCATGTGACAAGCCAGTTATCCAGGTATAACCTAAGTATGAGACTAAATGCTTTCCTTATTGACTTAAATTTGGATAACAAGCAAGGTGCGGGGGATGGTAGGTATGATGTATGCTTGGATGGGGAAGAAAAGCTCCATTGACTGACCAGTAAGTAGAATCCATTTAAACTCAAAAACAGTTAGGAAAAGCAAGGTGAAAAACATGAAGCTGTTTCTGCATTTAATTTTTTCCGAAGGGCCTATATCTTAGGTGAAAGTTATGACCAACCAGATTAAACTCTACTCCACATTTTAAGGTCTAAGTTTAACTGGTCAATATTTAAATGGATTAGAGCTATTAGTACACAAAATGTGATGGGCTTTGTTCCCAAGCCTTTAATATCTCCCCACTCCTTCAACCTTCAGCCTTGCAGCCCCTCTTTCTCTCTCCCACATTCTTTGGTTTGTATGTGGTTTCTCAGTTAATACATAGCTAAAAGCTCTTATTTTTTCTTATATTTTTAACTGCTTAGGTCTATTTGGATGTAAGGATAAAACTTCATTTGATGGAAATAGTTGAGTATATTTAAAGACCCAATTGCTCCTCTGGAGCTTATACATTCAAAAATGGTTAATCCGGGCCGGGCGCGGTGGCTCACGCCTGTAATCCTAGCACTCTGGGAGGCCGAGGTGGGTGGATCGCTAGAGGTCAGGAGTTCGAGACCAGCCTCATCAAGAGCGAGACCCTGTCTCTACTAAAAATAGAAAGAAATTAGCTAGACAACTAAAAATATATATGGAAAAAATAACCTGGGCATGGTGGCACATGCCT
This sequence comes from Indri indri, assembly GCA_004363605.1. Lineage (NCBI taxonomy): Eukaryota > Metazoa > Chordata > Mammalia > Primates > Indriidae > Indri > Indri indri. The sequence goes on along the minus strand of RJWJ010007248.1, from coordinate 57,018 downwards.
GTAGTCCCAGATTCTCGGGAGGCTGAGGCAGAAGGATTGCTCGAGCCCAGGAGTTTGAGGTTGCTGTGAGCTAGGCTGATGCCACGGCACTTTAGCCCAGGCAACAGGGTGAGACTCTGTCCCTACAAAAAAAAACAAAAACAAATGATTAATCTGTGTAATAAACTGATTGCTACAGTCATTACATATATATATGTAATGCATCAGCCTCCAGAGTATCTGGGACTATGGCACATGCCACCATGCCTGGCTTCATTTCAATTACTACTTGTTCAATGCATTAATGTATACTTTTAAAATGTTAATATAATATAATTACATTTAATATATAATGTATAATATAATACATCCATATGGCTCTAGATTCAGAAAAGAGTATCAGTGAAATACCTCTCTAACTCTCTTATACTTTGGAAAATAGGCATTATTTTGTAGAGTTAGTGTTATTCACATTCTGTGACCCACTCCTAGGTATCTTAGAGAAACTCATACATGTGTACACCTATAAAAATGTTTATAGCAGCACTTTTCTCAATAGCCCCAAGCTGGAAACAACCCAAATATCCATTGGTGTAAGAATGATTAAAGTATGGTACATTCATAATGAAAAACAGACCAAGCACAATGGTTAAAATTTCTGGGGGGGCTAGTATTGTTGGGTTGTGTTTTTTTCATGATTTAAAAAAATGTAAGCCAAAAATTTCCCTACTTCTCCCTTCCTTGGAGGCAAACTCCTCATGTGTGTCTGTGTACCTTCATACACACACAGACACACACACACTCACACATTTTTTATACAACTAGTAGAAAATACAGACTTTTGAAATGAAAAAAAAAAAAAAACCATAAAAATGTAAGCGATGATTTCTGCCCAGTCATTTGTCACTCAACAAGTGGTTACTTTGTAGGTCCCCAGCCGCATGTGCCACTCACTTATCTAGCACTTGCTGTGTGTCAGAGTGGTGTCAAACACTTTATTTCATTTAATTGAGTCTTCCAACAACCCAGGGAAGTACAGTTATTACTCCCATTCTGCAGAGATGGAAGCCGAGGCTGTTGTGCTTCTGTGCTTCCTAAGCAGCACGCTAACAGCATTGAGACGACCCCTCCAAGGGTTGTGTTGAGGGTGGTCACCTTGACCCCTAGTCCTGGGCTGCTCTGACAGGCTCCTTTCTCTCTCCAGGTGGCCCTGTGCACCCAGGTGGCCCTGGGCATGGAACACTTGTCCAACAACCGCTTTGTGCATAAGGACTTGGCCGCTCGCAACTGCCTGGTCAGCGCCCAGAGACAGGTGAAGGTGTCAGCTCTGGGCCTCAGCAAGGATGTATACAACAGGTAGAAGGGCATCGGTGGGAGGGGGGCTCCCCACTCCTTCCTAGAGGGCAGATAAAGTTTGGGGGGTGTGGGAAAGGGCTTAGTGCATGCTTAGTACAAAGCTGGAGGGGCAGAGGCTTCTCAGCCAGTGGGCCACAAGTCCCTGATAGCTGTGAATTTTCTCTAGTAATAAAAGATTATAAACCTTTTTTTATAAGAAGGCAAACTTGGTAACAGTTTGTATATAGTTTAACTATTCATATGGATCCCTATGTAACTTCCTGAATTCAGTAATTATTATTTTGAAGCCCAAGACTTAAAGCGCAGCACTCATGGTCAAAAATTGTTCTGGAATGCTTGCACATGCTACATAGTGCCTCCAGGGAACTTCCTTCTGAGTCACCCTAGTTCCAAGTCACCCTTGTTTGTCTGACCGTTGCTTTAGTCATGATTGGTTTATCACTAATAAAGCTCTTTCCATTTAGTAGGTTCTTGTTTTCACATTTTTAAAACAATATAGAAAGTATGCATGATTATTAGCTTTTTTTCTATTAACATTTAGGTAGTTTGATTCTTAATGGAATTTTTAAACCATCAAACCCCATGTGGGTGCCTCTAGATTTCATCCAGTGCACTCCCATGCTCAGAATTCATATTACCAATTTCTCTGGGTGCCTCGATGTAGCCTGGGGATGAGTCCCAGATGTGGGATGAGGCTGGGCCTCCAGGCTGTGTCTCCTGCCCCCCGCCCCCCCATCCCTATGTTGCTTCTCTCCTGCAGTGAGTACTACCACTTCCGCCAGGCCTGGGTGCCGCTGCGTTGGATGTCCCCCGAGGCCATCTTGGAGGGTGACTTCTCCACCAAGTCCGACGTTTGGGCCTTCGGAGTGCTGATGTGGGAAGTGTTCACCCACGGAGAGATGCCCCATGACGGGCAGGCAGATGATGAAGTGCTGGCAGGTAGGCAGCCGTGTTTCCAGGGGATGATTTCAGATGGTCCCCTGGCCCAGTTAGCCTGCCTTCCCTCTCAGGGCTGGTAGTTAACAGTTGCACAGATACAACCACTCAAATTGTTAAAATACTGAAATACTTTCACACTGGTTGGTAAATAGCCCTTACCCCAGTGCCCACTCCAGCCACTCTGACACCTGCCCGGTGACCCACTTCAGCTCCATGCATGGTCCTGTGTTGCATGGACCCTGTGCTATCAGCCAGAGTGAGCTGGGGGGAGGGGAGTCATCTGTCAGCTGCAAGTGCCCACCTACCACTGGCCAGCACTCCCCAGAGTCATCCTCACGTGGCTACTTGTGGCAACAGCGGACTCCACAGAGTATTGGACAGCTCATTAAATGTTTTGACCAACACTTCATCCACTGTCTTCCCTACAGATTTGCAGGCTGGGAAGGCTCGACTTCCACAGCCTGAGGGTTGCCCTTCGAAGCTCTACCGGCTGATGCAGCGCTGCTGGGCTCTCAGCCCCAAGGACCGGCCCTCCTTCAGTGAGATCGCCAACGCCCTGGGAGACAGCCCCGTGGACAGCAAGCCGTGAGCAGGCTGTGCCTCCTCAGGATGGTGTGGGCAGAGGAGGACACCTCTTGAGGGGAGCCTGCAGCATGACGGGCAAGATCCCTGTCCTCCTGAGCCCTGGGACCCATGCCATAGCACCACAGGCATTGCTGAGGTCTGGGCAGGGCCTGGGCTTTCCTCCTCTTCCTCACCCTTAGCTCTTGAGGAGGCTGATTTGGACCCAGACTGGGTGACTAGGGCCTTGGGCTGGACAGCTTTCTCTGCCACCCCTTTCCCCATCAGGGACACGTGGGTACCTCAGGTAACCCCAGTTTCTGGCCTGCAACTTCTCTCCTTGACCAGGTTCAGCTGTGCCACTCACCTGCCAACTCTGCCTGGGGAGGGCTAGGTTGGGGATGGCCTGGGTTTGGGGGAAATTCCTTAATATACTCAAGTTCTGGGCACACAGAGCCAAGGAGTCTCTTGGCCCGCGGGTCCTAACTGGGGGTCTAGACCAGGATTATGGAGGACACAGCGAGTGAGTCCTCCCCACGTGGGTTTGTGCACGTTGACCCAGACCCATCCTTCCCCTCACCCTTCTCTCCTTTCCTCATCCTAAGTGCCTGGCAGATGAAGGAGTTTTCAGGAGCTTTTAACACTATATAACCCGCCCTTTTTGTATGCACCATGGGCGGCTTTTGTATGTAATTGCAGCGTGGGGTGGGTGGGTATGGGAGGAAGGGGTGGGCCCTGGAGGAGATGGGGAGGGTGGGTCACCCCTGCCTCACACTTTTATTGTTGTTTTTTGTTTGTTTTGTTTTTGTTTTTGTTTTTTTACACTCGCTGCTCTCAATAAAGAAGCCTTTTTTACAACTTGTTTCTGAGGCTCAGTCCCTGCTCTTGCTTACAAATAATGTTCCTTCTTCCCTTGCTGATGAGAAGGCACCCTGTGCCTTCATGTAGTCTGGTGGGGCTTGACACGATGAACTGGCAGATATTGGCTCTTCTCTCCAGTGCACAGGGCAGCTGAGAACACGGGCATGGGGTAGCGAGACCACCTGCTGTTGTACGACCCTGCGTTGCTCTCTGTCACCTGCTTATTCTCTGTGGGCTGGCCTAGTCCTCATGCTCAGATAGGGTGGGTAGAAGTGTGAGGGGAAACAAGTTAGAGTTAATGACAGTCTCAGGACTCTGACTTTAGGAAGGAGACCAAGTAGGTAGAGAGGTGGTGCTTAATGCCTAGACCTTGTGTCATCAGTTATCAGTTATTGGAATGAGGTAATTCCAATAACTTCAGCCTGGGTCCGTATCCCAAAGAAATGAGTCCTTAACTCTGAAATTGCGCTAGTTCCTTCTGTTCCTCGCCAGACTTGTCAGCTCTGTAGAAGTTACTTAATATGCAATTATGTCATTTAATTTCTGCAACCGCTCTTAACCAGATGAAATTACTCCCATTTCACAGATTAGGAAACTGAGGCTCAGGGCAGTCAGGTAGTTTGCCCAAGATTGCACAGCTAGTAAGTGAACCACTGTTGCTGATATACGTTATGTGTTGCATTCTTCAGGTGTGATGAAGTGAAAACAAAATTAATTTCTCTAGAGCAATGTTTTTCAAACTCTGGGTTGCAACCAGCATTTTAAAAAAGTGAACCATAACAGAAACTATCAGAGTATGTTATATACTGTAATGGTAATTATTGTTTCACAAAACTCTTATATTTGATACATATATGTATTAATGTATGTTGGATTATGTATCAGTCAGCTATTGGGGTGGTGATGCTACATAATAACCCCCAAATCTCAGTCACTTACAACCACAGACATTTTTCTCATTCACGGATCTGTAGGTTGGTGAGGTTTGGCTGATCTAGACTGGACTTAGCTAAATTCAGTGGGGCTTGGTGCTAGGCTATAAGTCTGGTTTAGGACTAGTCTGCTGGCACCTGGAGCATGATCTTATGCAGTGGCAGAAGCACGAGAGGTAAGGCCTAATCATGCAAGCACATTTAAAACGACAAGTCTGAGCTGAGTGTGGTGGTGCACACCTGTAGTCCCAGCTACTCAGGAGGCTGAGGTGGGAGGATTGCTTGAGCCCAGCAGTTTGAGGCTGTCGTGTGCTATAATTGCACCTGTGAATAGCCACTGCATTCCAGCCTGGGCAACATAGTGAAACCCCATCTCTAAATGAAACAAAACCAAAAAAGCCCACAAGCCTGTTGACATTTTATTGGCCAAAGCAAGTCACATGGTGAAACCCAACATCAACACCAGGAGGAGATACTGCAGAGTCATGTGGCAAAGGATGTGAAGAGTTGGGAGCAATCATCTAATTTACCACAGATTGCAGTGCAAAAATGGTTTCTTACTGTGGGCTGCACTCAGAAATATTTGAAAGGCATTACTCTAGAAGTAGGTCCTGTTCTTCCTTGGCCACTCTGCAGGGGCTAACATTGTTGGCTATATCTTCACACTCTCTCAACTTTTGTGATGGTGTGCTCTCTCCAGCTCCTCTGCCCAGTCTTTCTCCTGAGCCTCTGTCCTTGGCCTTCCTTTTCCTACTTTCCCACCCTTGGGACTCTGATCTCATGTGGCTCTAGCTGGTCCTTCAGTGTGGACAGTCCCCAGAGTTTTAGCTCTAATCCTAGCCTATGCCCCCATTTCCTGCTAGACATTTTTCTCTGCCAGATTCCCTGGGCCCAAACTGAACTCATCTCTCTCTCAAACCGCTTCCTCCACCCACTTTCCTTGTTTCCGTTAATGGTACTACTCTTTGGAGAATAGTCACCCTTACTCAAAATCTTAATTTTCTGTGCACTTTCCCTCCCTGTGCAGCCTATCAAAATCCATTAGTAGAACTAATTGCCCTGTTTTGAATTTTGCTTAATTTTAAGAGAAAAAAAATTATATCAAAATAATACTGATTATGATGAAATCAAATGGCACAGATTTCTATAAAGCAAAAAACATACCCTTCTCATCCCAAACCTCAGTCTCCAGAGGTAAGCACTATTAGTGTTTGGAGTGTGGCTTTCCAGACTTCTGGAAACACTCATAATTTCTTTTCATTTGCTCTAATGCTGCCTTCACAATCGAGACCCTCTTTGCCTCTATGCAAAGTTATGAATCCCTGGGTAAAGGTTAATTCCAAGTGAAAACAGTTTTAGGGTGTTGTGACAGTAATTTTTAAAAAGCAATCCTTTTGATATTATTTGGGTGGTAAAAATCAGAATAAAGAAAGGCAGGTTGGGGTGGAAACTGTGGTGTGAGATCTGGCTGGAATTCCAGTGCACTTCTGGAGACCCTTCATGGTCTGGGGTGGACATGTGCTCCCACCTTTTGCAGGGAGCTACTTTTTGGAGGAGCATCAAACTCATATTTCAGAAATGACAGGGAGCTTACCTAAGCTCATATGGGCCATATGGGGTCTGTCATGAAGCAGACAGCAGATGCCTTTTCTATGGCCACCACTCAGCTTCCAGTTACAGTGCTCCTGTGGGTACCTAGGACTGGCATTGCCCAACAATCCCAATTTTTTGAGAGAGGTCAGATATTCTGATATTTATGTAGAATCTCCTGATTTTTTAAATATTATAAGGTCCAAACAAAACACAATTTGAGCCAATTTTTTATTTTAACTTTATCCCCATCAATAGTTTTGGCCCCCAAACCTGCAGTAATCCAATAGTGTGGGTGCAAGTCTTCTCGTGCCTCCCTGTGGTGACAAAGGGCTGTGAATATGAAGCCATCCCAAGCAGTCAAAGGGGCTGTGGCACTGACACCTGTGTGCAATGACCCAGGAGTTCGTTGGGTGAAGTTGGAGAGAGGACAGCCTATTTGAAAAAATCTGAAGATTGTTCTTCCCAGACCCCACCTGTGGATGTGGCAGGACAGCAGTTGTCCTCTGGGGTGCCCCTGCTGCAGGCTGTCCACCCTGCTTATGTTTAAACTAGAGGTCTCAAACAAAAAAGTCTTTAGAGGCCAGGTGGTAATGAAACCCCAGGGTTGTGGTTGTAACATTGTGCTGCACAGACAACTCACATCCCAAAGCACCATTTGTGGCCCCTAAAACCCTTCTGGAACCTATTTATCTATTTGACCTGTTCTTCCTCTTCAGTAACACATTCCATATGTTTAACTACCTGTTGTACAGTGTAAATTAGGAAAAGACAAAAAAAAAAAAAAACTCTTTAAAACTGTTGGGAAGTGGGGAGGAAGAGGGCTCTTAATTCCTATATTTAGGCCAAATCCATGTTTATATATACATATGTGTATAGTATATGTAGATGGACACATTATATCTCATAAATCACTTGAACATACTTATTTCAGTATTTCTCAAAGTTTTTGGATTGTGACTCACAGTAAGAAAAGCAGTAGACATTGTCAGTTTACACCTACGCTATTGGATTACTGCAGGTTCAGGGGCCAAAACTGTTGATGGGTATAAAGTCACATATACATTGAACCATATGAAATTGTAAATATTCCACCCTCTTGACCTATATAATAGCAGTTTATATGGTTCAACCTATATATAATGCAAACAACAGTTTTATGCAACAATACCCTTGCTTTTTGTGATGCTCATTAATTCTCTTAAATGTTGGTTGCAGTATTCTAAATTGATACCAGTACCACTACCACTGATGGGTCACAACCAACTGCTTTACTTAATATTCACAATAACTTTTTTTTTTTTTTGAGACAGAGTCTTGCTCAGTTGCCAGGGCTAGAGTGCAATGATGTCATCATAACTCACTGCAACCTCAAACTCCCAGGCTCAAGAGATCCTCCTTGTCTCAGCCTCCAGAGTAGCTGGGAGTAGCTGGGACTACATGTGTGCTACCAGGCCCAGCTTATTTTTTAATTTTTTGTAGAGATGGAGTCTCCCTATGCTGCTCAGGCTGGTCTCAAACTCCTGGCCTCAAGGGATCCTCCCAACTTGGCCTCCCAAAGTCATAGGATTACAGGCGCGAGTCACCACACCTCGCCCACAATAACTTTTAAGGCAGGAATCATCACCCTCTTCCATTACCTTAAACACACCAGGATGTTTTATCCCTGGGATGAGGTGACTTACCCCAGCTAGCTCCTATTGGCTATTCACTGACCATTTTGCCCTTTAGTCTTTATCTTATTAAATCTGCATTAAGAACCTCTTGGGATAGATACCGACATTGAGGAATATGGAGCTTGGAGAAATCAAATCACTTGTTTCCAGGTACAGGACTACCAAGAGGCAGATTCCAAATCTGAATAATTTCTGGAACAGCAAAGTCGAAGCTATTTTCAGTACTTTGGAGCAAAGAACCAGACCCAAACCCTAACCTGGTTTTGCAGCACCCCCTAGTTCTTAACTTTTTAAAAAATTTTTCTCCTATGGGGTTTTCCTTGGCTTTTCAGAGAGGAGCGCCCGCGCGTTTGTGTGTGTGTGTGTGTGTGTGTGTGTGTGTGTGTGTGTGTGTGTGTATGTGCTTGCTTGCTTGCTTAAACTTTCTGCCCGGCTGCACTTTTCTCTCAGGCCTTTGCACTGACTGTGGGGTGAGCTTTATTCTCGTAACCACCCCCTCCCCCAGCCCAGCCTGCAGCTGGAAGTCTTCACTGATCTCCATCTCTCCTCCCTGCCCCCATCGGGGACTGGGAGGCCGACTGTCTCTCTGCCCCCCAGGACTTTTCCAGATGTAAGTCTGCAAGAGACCCCCCCAGCGTAGAGGATGATGGATGAGGACCCGGGAGCCGGCCTAGTGGGAAAGTGTCGTCGCCTAAAAAAGCGAGGGAAAGGGAAGGGAAGTCGGGGGGAGGGGAAGGGTTAGGGCGGAGCGTCTGGGGCTCCAGTCCAGACAACGAGTCTGGACACCCAGGACCTAACCCACTCTGATGGGCCAATAACTTTGCCTCCCTCAGGAAGGCATGCATAAAACTTTGGTTTGCGTTACAGGTTGCACCATATTCCAATCCATCCGTGCACTCCTTCGTTGGAATTTTGGCTGGATTTTCTCATTTACTGCAAATCCCACAAGCCATATAGTGTTTGCTTCCAGCTCCCGAGCTCCCATTTCCCAGTGCTGCTCCTTCTCCCCAAGACTGCGCTCCGGTCCTTTCCCAGGCTTCCTCTCTGCTGGTGCCTCCGAATTCTCTACCTTTCTCTGGTCAGGGGGGCGGAGTCGTGCCTCCTCTCCTGTTCCTTTAAGGGGCGTCGGCTCCTCCCCTTTCGGAGTTGCGGTCTGACGCGGGATGACAGCAGCGAGTTCGGTATGTCTATGCAAATAAGCGCCCCCTGCGGGCCAATGGGGAACGGAGATGCCGGAACCGCGGACCAATGGGGCGGGGGCGCTGGGGCTCACCATATAAGGAGCGGCCTCGCCATAAAAGGAAACATTGTATCTCTTTATATGGGGGGAAGGGTCGGGGGATCCCTCCGCCGCCAGCGCGTGGTCCCGGCCCCCTCCACCCGCCGTCGCGGCCGCGGCCAGCAGCCCCTGCCCCCTGGGGGACGCTGACGGCCGCCGGGCGCGCCACCCTAGCATACGGACAGGGGGCGCTGCACGCGGCCTGGGGCAACCCGGGCCACAGGGGCAGGAAAGTGAGGGCCCAGGTCGGCCCGGGCGTGCAGGAGCCCCGGGTTCGCAGCGGCCGCCGCGGCAGCGATAGCGGCACTAGCAGCAGCAGGAGTGCCAGGTGGAGCCGGGAAGCCGATGGCGGCGGCGGCGGCGGCTCGGGTTCCTCGCTGACTGCTTGTCCGTCCTCCTGCATTGAGCGCCATGTTACCGAGCCAAGCTGGGGCCGCGGCGGCTCTGGGCCGGGGCTCGGCCCTGGGGGGCAGCCTGAACCGGACCCCGACGGGGCGGCCGGGCGGCGGCGGCGGGACTCGCGGGACTAACGGGGGCCGGGTCCCGGGGAACGGCGCGGGACTCGGGCCGGGCCGCCTCGAGCGGGAGGCTGCGGCAGCGGCGGCAACCACCCCGGCGCCCACCACGGGGGCCCTCTACAGCGGCAGCGAGGGCGACTCGGAGTCGGGCGAGGAGGAGGAGCTGGGCGCGGAGCGGCGCGGCCTGAAGCGGAGCCTGAGCGAGATGGAGCTCGGCGTGGTGGTCGGTGGGCCCGAGGCATCGGCGGCCGCCACCGGGGGCTACGGGCCGGTGAGCGGGGCTGTGAGCGGGGCCAAGCCGGGTAAGAAGACCCGGGGCCGCGTTAAGATCAAGATGGAGTTCATCGACAACAAGCTGCGGCGCTACACGACCTTCAGCAAGAGGAAGACGGGCATCATGAAGAAGGTAGCTGGAGGCTGCTGGCCGCTGGGGACCGGGAGGGGTGGGGACGCGCAGGGGGAGCCCTGGAGGAAGGCAGAGCCCTGGCGGAGGTGAGAGGCAGCGAGTCTGCAGGAGGTGTGTGGGAGGGGATGGCTGTTAGCCCGGGAGGGCCAAAGGGGAGGGGCCGCCAGGGGAATGTGGGGAGAGGGGAGATGCTGCGAACGTCCGGAATAGAGGGGAAAGGCGCTGAGGTGGGAGTGACCGGCCCGAGAGAGGAAGAGGAGTGAAGGGGTGAGGAACGCTAATGGGAGTCTGCGAGGCAGACGGGGAGGTGTATAATGAGTCGCCGGGGTCAGTAGGTCCGGTGCGTTCTGGTGTTCCGGGGAGGGTGCGGGAAAAGCAGGGAGCGGGAGAGAAGGTATGGATGGAGGTGAGGAGGCTGGAGCTGCATGCCAACAATGAGCGAGCATGTGTGGGAGGAAGGTGGGCACCACTAGAGTAGTGCTGGCTGGAAAGACAGGCAGGGGTAAGGACCAGGTAAGGGAGCAGGGCGGGGGAACTGGTGCTGCCCTGAGCAGCAGGGACCTAGTCCTACGCTGACCATGTGTCTTCCATTGCATCCTCTGGAAACCGCATGCTCCCGGCAGGACTGACTGCAGAATAACCTGCCCTTGGAACAAGTGGGGTTTTCAGCCCTTGGGAGAATCTGTGCATGGATACAGTTTGTGGGGAAGTCAGGGAGCTTTGCAGAGATACCCAGAAATTCCTCCTCTGCCAGCCAATTATGCAGTGAAAAGTGGTGAGGAAAGGAGTCATCTTGGGTGTAGAAGATATGGGAAGGGATGGTAGCAGAGGATTTGGGAAACAGAAAGCTAGAACCTGGGGAACATGGTCTGGTGTTTATATATGTGCCATATAGAAACTGGAGCCACTTCCAAGGTGGTTTATGGAACTTCGTTGGGAGTAGAGCATGGCAGCTATGGGGCCATGCTTGAAGGTCCCCTTCCCGGGCTCATGACAGGGTATTTGGTACTAATGTAGCTCCCATCTCCCATCACTCCAGACACAGTCATATCAGTGCCCCTTGCCACTTGATCATCAGTGGAGAAGGTTGGGGTGGGGTTGGTTTATGAAGGAAAACTCTCTTCTTTCCTTCCTTCTTTCTCCTTCCCAACATAAAGAAAAAAGGGGTAGTACAGTATTATAGGGTGGAAGGAGAAGTTAGGCTATGGCAACAAGTTGGAACCTGTGGAGTTTCTGGGAAGAAACATGGGACAGTTTGGAGCTTAAGTGGTCCCTTATTACTAATGTCTTGTGTGAATTCCAGAGTTATAGGGATCCATCCTGGTCCCTGTGACAGTCAGGAGGGGGTGAGGATCCATGGAGCTCCAGATACCAAGCTGTGTTGAGGAACAGCTAACTGGGCCCCTCCATGTCCCCCGAGGTTATATGTTCCATCACTGGGGGGCTGTGACTCTTTGCTTGGGATATCTGCAGGTCAGTGGGGCTGGTCCTCAAAGGGGGAGAATGGGTAGTTTTGCTGCTCCCAGATATCCTGCTAGGACAACCCCCTCCCCAGAGTCACTAGCAAGGAAGGTCACTATGGTAACGGGGGCTTAAGATCACTATGTAATTCTTCTCTTTCATGCTTCCCAAGAAAGGTAGGATAAAAAGTTTTGCTGACCTGCCCATCTCCCTCCCTTCCCCCCAGGCCTATGAACTGTCCACGCTGACAGGGACACAGGTGCTGTTGCTGGTGGCCAGTGAGACAGGCCACGTGTATACCTTTGCCACCCGTAAACTGCAGCCCATGATCACCAGTGAGACCGGCAAGGCACTGATTCAGACCTGCCTCAACTCGCCAGACTCTCCACCCCGCTCAGACCCCACCACAGACCAGAGAATGAGTGCCACTGGCTTTGAAGAGACAGATCTCACCTACCAGGTGTCGGAGTCTGACAGCAGTGGGGAGACCAAGGTGTGTTTGGGTTGCCTATATAAGAGAAGGGGAGGCAAGAGAGTCCTTCTCCCTCTTTAGCCCAGGACGGGTGGATAGATGCCCACTGATGTGGAGTGGAGCCGGGGTAGTGCCCCTCATCCTAGGGGACAGGTGTCCATCCTCGCTTTCCTGACAGGAGCCCGGCACCCTAGATAAGCGGGCCGCCTCGGTGCCCATATAAGGCCGGCTCGGGCTCCACACCGGCCTCCCGCCCGCAGCCCGCCTGCCTGGCAGGGCCTTTGCATTCCTCCCGCCAGCTGTCTCCCCGCTGGGGGCGGGGGTGTAGCTTAGCCCTGCCCTCCCTGCCGGCCTGCTCAGTCGCCAGGGAGTAGGAAGGGAGCACTCGGGGATCCAGGGTCCTGGGAACTCAGCACTGTTGGCCAGCGGGCTGGTTGACTGGGCTGGGAACTACCTCACTAGCCAGACGCCTACCCCTTCAGGATGCTGGGGGCCTGGGCAGTTAGGGAGTGCGTTCGCCTGCCTAGGGATGCCGGCCCCAGTTACGCCTCCCCCTTCCTTTTCCCCCGGTAAGGAGAGGGGGCGGGGCTTCCTTGCTGTCTGGGGAGCTCCACCTTCCGGGTGCCCTTAACTAACTGGCCAATGGAAGGAAGCGGCACTGTTTGCCTTAGCAACGCCTTCGCCAATCAGGGGTCTTGAACCCAGCTGCTTAGCAAACGTCCTGCCCTGACCCACCCCCGGCTTTTGAGCCCCCTGGTTGACTCAATTCTCATCTTGCCTTGGCGGCTTGGTTCTCAGCTTCCTCCTTCCCCTTCTAAGAACAAGACTTCCTGTGGGGAGAGTCAGTTCTGTAGGCTCCCCTCTCAGTGACATAACGCCTGTAATCATTTTCAAATCTGCGTAACGGTAACGCTCACTTATTTATGCTCAGGACATTTTGCTGGATAAGTTCCTTTGGTAATTTAAATCTTGAGTATTTGGCATAAAGTACTTCACTGCCAAACCCCCAAGATCTCTCTTAAACCCTAAGTTCCTTGAAAAACTCTCAGTCCCTATCTCAGGAACCTGACAAATCAGAGCTGGAAGAACTCTTTCAAAGAAAATGCAGCAGTCTAGTCCCCTCCTGTTTCTAGAAGAGGAAAACTGAGGCTAAGAAAAAGAAAGTAATTATCTCAGGATTATATGGATTGTCATTGCCAGAGCTGAGAACAGACCCAGCCAGTGTGATTACCATAGTCCGTTGGGGTAGAACTCAGAGTTCCAGAGAACTCATGGAATTATAATGATGATGATGACTATCATAAGAGTAGCAAATGTTTATTTTGGTCTTTCCATGTGTCAGGTACTGTTTTCTAAGTGCTTTATGTATGTTAACCTGTTTCATCTTTACAACAACCTATGGGGTAGGTATTATTCTCCTTTTACGAATAGGAAACTGTAACTCAGTTGCTTAATAACTTGCCCAGGGGTCAGACAGCAGGTAAATGGTGGAACTGGGATTTGAACCCAAGCTCACTGGTTTCATTCTGGGCTCTCAATCCATACAAAGCTTCTGCAGGAGCAGAGTCTGGTAGAGGCTCACTGCTTCATCTTTACTCTGGGTGTAGGACACACTGAAGCCGGCGTTCACAGTCACCAACCTGCCAGGTACCACCTCCACCATCCAAACAGCACCCAGCACCTCTACCACCATGCAAGTCAGCAGCGGCCCCTCTTTCCCCATCACCAACTACCTGGCACCAGTGTCTGCTAGCGTCAGCCCTAGTGCTGTCAGCAGTGCCAACGGGACTGTGCTGAAGAGTACAGGCAGCGGCCCTGTCTCCTCTGGGGGCCTTATGCAGCTGCCTACCAGCTTCACTCTCATGCCTGGTGAGTTACAAGGGGCAGGGAGAGATTCTTCTTCCCCGGGGCAAATCCAGCATGCTAAGAGTGGGTTTAAGGCTGGCACCAGGAGACCCTCTTTCCCTGCTCAGAAGGAGGGTGTATGGGGACCAGAGACTGAGAGAAGCCTCTCATGTCCCATTGGCAGGCATGCCCCTACTCACTGAGACCCCTACTATCCTTGTGAGTTTCAATCATATGCTCCGGCCTTATCTAGCTAGCCTAGCCCTGTGCCCCCATTGCCACAGGGGCAGCAGACATTCCATCATTTCCCTATCTTGACTGGAGGGCAGATCATGTCCTTGATGGGTCATTGCCAGCTCCTTTCTTCAATTAAAGAAAGTAGAGGCAAGGTCTATGATGAGAGGAGGAGGGAAGGGCAAGAGTGGAGCATGGAAGCCCCTGGAGAGGAGATTCAGGGCATAAAGGGCCTCTTTGGCTCTCAGGAAAGATGGCATCAGGAGTCGGGGACCAGTGTGCCAAACCCTGAGACTGGGGTGTTTGTGGGTGCTTGGTGGAGGTGGCAATTGGGTGGGACAGAGGACAAGTAAGATTCTGTGTCTCATAGGTGGGGCAGTGGCCCAGCAGGTCCCAGTGCAGGCCATTCAGGTGCACCAGGCCCCACAGCAAGCGTCTCCCTCTCGCGACAGCAGCACAGACCTCACGCAGACCTCCTCCAGCGGGACAGGTATAGCTCATGGCCCTGTCATCCTCCCTGCCTGTCTCCTCCCATGAGGCCTAGCAGTAGGTGCCCAACAATAACCCTCCTGCAACTAAGGTCAGAGAATTTCTTGAGGTAGAAACTGAGGCTGTTGGCCTAGTCCTATGGGAAAGTCAGGTGAGGGTGGCTGGGTTTTGAATCTTGCCCTGCGGTGGGGCTATAGATTACAGGAGGAAATTAGGGACCACTGAAGCTACCTTCTCATTCGGATGAGAAGCCTAAGGCCTAGAAAGGAAAAGTTACTTGCCCAAAGATACAACCTTTGCTTAATTACTAGGAAGGACTTACAGAGCAGCTGTCTCCTTGTGGGAGGTGTTGTAGGTTTTAGTTGGCCATAGTTCCCCTCAGTATCTCTAGTAGTTTCAGAAATGATGAGAAACTCTCAAAGTTACTTTTTAAGTTCTTGTTATTTACAACCTTGTTATTCAAAGTGTGGTGTATGGACTAGGAGTACCAGCCTTACCCAGGAGCTTGTTGGAAATGCAGAATCTTAAGCCTTACCCCACACCTACTGACTCAGAATCTGCATTTTAACAAGAGTCCCAGATGACTGTATGTTCATTAACATTTGAGAAATGTTTGTTTAAAAGATGAATTTGTTAGCTATGCATTTAGGAAGGGGGAGGAGGAATGAGAACAAATAAAAAATTGGATGATAGATCTCCCTAAAAGGGGGGGATATTTGAGTTTCCTGAGAGTGGGTCAGTCATTGTTATCTTTGTTTTTCCCAAGGTTAGGGTCTTGGGACAGAGAATTCAGCAGATAGACAGTCGAATAGTATGATGTGATAGGATACAATGAACGGTTGGTGCTATTGCATTTAAGAAAAAATTTTCTTAGTTTATGACAGGTAGCAAAGGAACAGTCTCGTCTAGCTTTTGACCTGAGAAATGGCAAAAGGACTGTGAAGGCCTGGAATTCCTTGGGGTGGATCGGGGGTATCATAGGGACCAGTGCCAAGCTGACATGTGTCTGTGTTTGCCAGTGACGCTGCCCGCCACCATCATGACGTCATCCGTGCCCACGACTGTGGGCGGCCACATGATGTACCCTAGCCCCCATGCGGTGATGTATGCCCCCACCTCAGGCCTGGCTGATGGCAGCCTCACCGTGCTGAATGCCTTCTCCCAGGCGCCATCCACCATGCAGGTGTCCCACAGCCAGGTCCAGGAACAAGGTGAGCAAAGGGACAGGGCTGAGGAAAGGAGGACCATCTTCTTCCTTGCACACCGTATACACTCAGATGCCCACACATATTCCTGCCCCAATACACACAGACCTGGATACTCACACACACACTTGGACACCCATGCTTGTCCACTTGGACACATGCACACTTGGACACTTATACCCCACATGTACCTTCAGACGCATTGGGACACTCACCCTTGGGCACTTAATGTCTGAGAGGCTCACTCAGTCACTTGTGCATTTATAACCACTCCTCCAAAGTCTGGAAATTTCTCTTGAGCAAGAGATTTGAGTATCTCCTATGGTTTCCAATGCAGGTGGCGTCCCCCAGGTGTTCCTGACAGCGCCATCTGGGACAGTGCAGATCCCAGTTTCTGCAGTTCAGCTTCACCAGGTAGGTATGGGGGCACCTCTCACCCCATCCCAGATACCTGTTTCCTTATCTTGACCTTGAGGGACCCCCTTACCAGCAGCCCTAGCCCAGAGGCCCATCTGTTTTTCTGGGGCGGCGGGTGGGAAAGGGTCATCCTGAGCTGGCTGGTCAGCCCTCTCCTCCCTCCTCACACACGCCCTCCCTCCAGATGGCTGTGATAGGGCAGCAGGCCGGGAGCAGCAGCAACCTCACCGAGCTACAGGTGGTGAACCTGGATGCCGCCCACAGCACCAAGAGTGAATGATCCGCCCGCCGCCCTGGACAGATGGCCCAAGGGACGGCACCACTTATTTATTGTTGCCTTTTCACGTTTTCTTTACACACACGTTGATGGGGCCGCAGGAGGGAGGCGGGGAGGAGGAGCGGGCAGCCACAGGACTTAGCCCTCTCACTCCAGCCAAAGAAATGGGCCTGCCTGCCCTCCACCCGTCCTCCTTCACCCTCCCCTCCTTCCAGCTCCGCCTCCCATTTCAGTTGATGGTGGGGCTGTCCTCCCTCCTCAGACTCCCCTTGCCAGCTTGGCTCGATGTTTGCCATAAGTATTAGCTTACCCAATGGGACCGTGCCCCACCTTCCCACACACAGGCCTTCTGTGGGGCTGGGCACCGTGTCCTCCCCTGAGGAAGCAGTTGGGGCCCTCTCTCCAGCCTCCTTGCTGACCCCAGGTCAGTCCTGTGTCTGCCGCAGGCTGGGTCAAAAGAGCCCTGCCCCTGCCCCTCAGGGAGCCAGCTGGGAGATGGGGGCTTCTTTCCTCATGCCGCAGCCCTCTGCCCCTTCAGCTCCTGAGTAGCTGGGCCTGTGCACTGGGCAGGTTCCTGGGACCACCTGCCCTGCCTTGCCGCTCCCCTTGGACCTCCAGGGGCTCCTGGGTTGGAGGGAACCACCAGCGTTCCCTTCTCCCTGTTGTCTTCCCCCCTCTTCTCCCAGCTGCTTTACTTAAAGTTGATTTTGAACTTTTTATTTGAGGAGACGAAGTGAAAACAAATCTATAAATATATATTTTTAAAATATTTAACTTTTTTTTATGGCGTTTTTCTCGTCCCCCTCTCTGCCCAAACTCCCCTTCCCTGGGGAGCCCTTGGGCTCCCCAGAACTGGCTGGGCCCCTGGGGACAGAGCCACCCCATGAGCTCGGGGTCTGCCAGTGTTGGGGGGGAGATTCTAGGGTTGCCCGGTCCTGGGTTGTTTCCAGGAGAAAGCCAGGGGAGGGGCCCTCAGGCCATGCCCCAGCAGGGTGGGGAGGGTGACCCACAGCTCTGGGCCTCTTTTTGCCCTTTAGGGCTGTTGTTAGGGAGAGGGAAGAGGGAAACCAAATGTGGGGGCTGGGGGTGGGAGGGTATCAGGTCGAGGCAAGTGACTTCATTTGTGCCACACACATGGGCATTGCAGCCTTGTGCTCCCCCAGGCCTGCAGCTGCCTGGGGCCCAAGTTGCAGTGAGCAGGGTGGGGTCTGGGAGGGGGTGAGAGGCAGGAATGGGGGTCAGAAGAAGTGGGAGCAGCTCTTGGGCTGAGTGCAGTGATAGGGGAGCCAGAAATGGGCAGCTCTCCCAGGGAGTGAGCAGCTACTGTAACTTTTTTAAATTAAGACAAAAAGCCTTGAAGAAAATGACTTTATTTTTCTAAGTGTAACCTCAGTATTTATGTAATTTGTACAGGGGCCATGCCCCACCCCCTTTCCCACCTTTGGGTTAGACCTCGAGGGTGGGCCAGCATTGGGGGGGAGGGTCTTTTACCCTGTGTCAGAGCCTACCTTCACCACCTGTATCCAGAGTGGGAGCTTTTTCAGAAATGGGGCAGCAGTTGGGGTGGAGTTTTATTAACCCCTACAACTGCCTTCAGTAGGAACAAGCCTGCTTCTGTGATTAGGTGAAGGGGTAGGGGAAGATTTTACGCACAGCCTAGTCATCGAGGGGATGATTTGCCGATATGTTTTGAGAACTCCCTAACCTCTAACCCTCATTGCTGTCTTGCCCCAGTTTGGGGTGCCAAGATGGAAGTCACCTTTCTGGGCTTTCTCCTGGAGGTAGCCGGGGCTGATGGGTGGCTTTCATGGCTGGGGCATGGCAAGCCGGGCCAGAGAGTGGGGGAGCTTGGGACTCAGGTCTGTAACTGCCCAGACCCTTTTCTCTGCTCTTGTTTCACTCCACCACCACTCACTCCCCACTCCCCTACCCATGGGAGGAGACTTGATGAATTCCTCCTCTCCTTCCCAGAAAGACAGACCCAGTGAGTGAATCAGGCAAAGTACTTATAATGTGTGTTGTGTGAGCGTGGCCTTGGGAGAACATGCCTGTCAGGGATGAGGTGTTTATATGTGCAGCGACCCTTGGTGTTTCCCTTCCTCGGTGGCTGTGGGGTGTGGTCGTGTGGGTGTGTGTGCCTGTGCCTGAGTGAATGTGTGTGTGTGTGAATGTGGGGTGTGTATGTCAGTGGTTTCTACTTCCCCTGGGATGCTGACCCAGGAATAGTGGACATGGTCACAGTCCTATGTACAGAGCTTTCTTTTGTATTAAGAAAATACTCTTTCAATAAATGTATCATTTTTGTGCACAGACTGTGGGGTCTTTGGCTCTCTTTTTCTACATAGGGAGCGGGGGAGGTATGAACACACAGCAAGCCCGGCTGCCCGATGAAAAAGGAACTGCTAAGGGGAAACTTTGGGCTATTGAGCTCTATACGATTTAATTTAAGGAACATTTTGCCCCACCGAGGACTTTCTCCCTAGGCTGACACAGAGTTAAGCAATTTTAACTAATAGGAAAAGTGATACAACTAACCCAAAGCATTGCTGAGGGGTTTGGGAAACTCAAGGACACGTGACCTACTGCAAACTCAAAGGACAGCCCTAAGGTAGGAGTGTGAGGTACCGTGTCTCAGAGTGGGTGCCACGATGGGAGAGGGAGGATTAGGAAGGCCGACCCACCGAGGAGGAGGGGCTGCTTCGTACTGGCAGGAAAGGGCTTCCTACTCCTGCGGAGAGCGGAGCAACGCGACCGCGACGCCAGGCTCTGGCTGCAGCGCGCCCTCACGCCTCTCTCCCCGCGCAGCCGCCAGCGGGCATAGCACGCATCCTCCACTCGCGCGCGGCTCCGCCACGCTCGGCATGGGCCGCGGTGGGACCCGTAGATGCCCGACCGTGCGTGCATTCGCCGTGTGACCCGGAAGGGAGGAAGACAGCTGCGGAAGAGGCGGGGCCAGGACGGGGGGACCGGCCGCTGGGTCCCAGCAAGGGCTAAGCCAGGCGGTGGGAGGTGAGAGGAGAGTCCTACGCCGATCCAGTCCTCCTACCCCCGTCTCCTCTTTTTTAGCCACTCTTTGTGGGGCTGACGAAGAGAACCATGTCTTGCTGCCTGAGAGCCTCTCGGTCCTCAGACTGCACCGCGCTCCCGGATCCTCACCCCGCCCCCAAACCCCTTCCCTGTGCCGTACTGGCCCCCTCTACTGCCCCACTGGTCTGCATGCTTGGGCCTTACCTTGCTACTTATATTCTGGGCTCGTACCTCTGTCCAGACCTCACCCCCACACCTCAGTTTCTTGCTCCTGTTCCAGGCCCTCCTTATGCGTCCCTCTGCCCCCTCCCCCAGGCCTGTGGGATTGTTTTACTTTGCCATGCGCTAATCGCATGCCCATTGCTACATTGCTGCTTACCTCCCAGCCTTGCCCCCTATGTTAAGTGGACCCCTAGACCCATTGAGGTCCACATCCTTTCCCCCGCACCCCCCTTCTTCACTCTTTATTCTCATTTTCTGTTCCTCTACTGGAACGTCACTCCTGCCCTGATCGCTATTTCTGCATCTGGGTTTACCGTCTGTTCTTATTCTCACTATGCCTGTTGCCCCTACACTGCTTCATATCATGCATATCTTTCCTGGTCATTCCACTCCCATTTATAATCTGGCTTAATAACTTTGCATTTATTTGATGACTCCCCTACTTTCTTCATCTAAGATTATGTTTACTGAGCACTCAGTATGTGCTAGATGCTGTTCTATCTAGGTGCTTTATATACATGATCTTAAGTTTTACAACAACTTCATGAGGTCGGTATGAATATTATTATCATCTTGCAGAAAAGGAAGCGGGTTCAGAGGTTAAGTAACTTGTCCCAAATTATGCAGATAGTAAGGAAGGAGCCAGAATGCAGAGTCACATTTATCTGACTCTGAAGCCACTATATTGCCTCTCTCCTGGCCTCATTCCTTACCCTTAATCCTATGATAACCGCCTTCATCTGTATCTACCTGACTTAGATCCTTACCATACATATAGCATAAGTGCAGGGTGGGACCTGATCTTTCTTTCCCATAATTTTATCAGATCTGTATGCCCTTCCCCCTTTCACAAGACTCTCACAGTCACCTGCCCCAGTGTCCCAGCCTCCTGTCATCTCCATTCTTTGTATTTGCTGTGGCCCACCCTTTATGTCTGCATTCTAGCTTTACCTGGTCATTTATACTCCCTGTCCTGCCCCTCCCCATCCTACTTCTCGCATGTTCTCACCCCACTGCTTCACATGCTGCTGTCTTTCCTGCTCACCCATGTTATCCTTCTAAGTCTTGATCTGTATGCCTCTGCTGTTCTGCCCACAGTCCCGTTTGGCTGTCACTCTGTTTATTGTTACCTTGCCTTTTACTCTTCTCATCCTCTTTGTAACCTCTTCCATTTCTTAAACCCCCTCATTTCATTTCCTCACTGTTTTCACCCCATTCTCCTCTTACAAATCCGAAAGTATGTTCAGCTATTCATTTCATCCTATTCTTTGCCTTTCTGTTTGCTTCCTAAATTCCACCATGCAGCTTACCAGTCACCAACCACCCTCTCTGTGTCTCAAAATTCCACCCCTCTGTATGTGGTTTTTTTCTCTTCCCATACTGCTTTATCTTTCTCCTTGTGTATCCCAGTAGGTCAGAATGGTAGGGGAACGGCGTGCTGGAGACCTCATGGTGCCCTTAGGGCCCCGACTGCAGGCATATCCTGAAGAACTCGTTCGACAGCGGCCTGGGCATGATGGGCGTCCTGAATACCTGATCCGATGGAGTATCCTGAAGTGTGGGGAAGTGGGCAAAATGGATGTGGAGGAAGGCAAGGCAGAGCACATCCTCATGTGGCTGTCAGCCCCCGAGGTCTACGCCAACTGCCCCGTGTTGTTAGGTGAACGGGCACTATCTCAGGGACCTCAGCATGAACCAGCTGGAGGTTCAGGAAGCTTCCCCCGAGAACCAGGAAGCCTGGATGAAGTGGCAATGGGAGAGATGGAGGCTGATGTGCGGGCGCTGGTACGCAGGGCTGCCAGGCAGCTGGCAGAAGGTGGAACCTCGAGTCTCACAGCCGCTGTGCTCCACACCATCCACGTGCTCAGTGCTTATGCCAGCATTGGTCCCCTCACTGGTGTCTTCAGGGAGACGGGAGCCCTGGACCTGCTCATGCACATGTTGTGCAATCCTGAGCCTCAGATCCGTCGGAGTGCAGGCAAAATGCTGCAGGCTCTGGCAGCCCATGATGCTGGTAAGAGACAGCCAGGGGAAGAAGGAAAGCGTTGGAGAGAATGGGGCCACTAGAAGTAAGAACAGAAAGAGATTTCCCAACTCTGTAAGAACACCTAGTATTTGGTGAATATCAGTTCGATGCAAAGGAAAAGTAAAGATTTGTAGGCTAGTACAGGTATATAAATAGAAGAAAATGATAGCATCTGATTTACCTGTCCATTCTCAGTGCATTGACAGAGAAGAGAATGGGGTAGATTTGCATTTTTTAAACTGTGGGTTGAGATTTATTAGTTGGTTTTGTAATCAATTTGGTGAGTTACAACCAACATATTTTAAAAATGTAAAATATCAAGTATGCAGCACTTAGGGTAAATTCTGTAGCATAAAATATATGTTCCCATTATAAGTGTGTATGTTTATACCAGATTACCATGTAAAATGTATTTCTGGGTGTAGGTATCAATAACAAAAGTTTGAAAGCCTCTGGGGCAGGGCATAGAATCTAGGAAAGGCAGGGAGAAAGTATTGGGGATTGAAGAGAAGATACGGATTGGGTGTGGATTACAGGGAGTCGGGCTCACGTCCTTCTGTCACTGAGCCAGCAAGATGGCATTGAGCAGCACATGGATTTTGACAGCCGCTATACTTTGCTGGAGCTGTTTGCAGAAACTACATCCTCTGAAGAACACTGCATGGCCTTTGAGGGTATTCATCTGCCTCAGGTACTCTGCCAGCTGTGGGGAAAATGCTGTGTACAAGGCCTAAGGCATTATTTCTGAAAACATGGTTCAGGACTGTGTGTCAGCAGCAGAGCCACCTGGGGAGCTTGTTAAAATGAAGGTTCATGCCCTCCTCCCCATTCAGAATTTCTGAGATTAGAACCCAGAAATGTGTGTTTTAAGACACTCCCTATGTATTTCTTACACAAATCAAAGTTTGAGAACTACAGGCCTGAGAACGAGGCCTTTATATTTTTCTGTAGAGGAGAATATTGGGGGGAAGGGGAGGAGCTAAAACTAGGAAGAGGTGAACCTATGCCAAAGACTGTGTCCTAACAGATCCCAGGAAAGCTGCTCTTCTCCCTGGTGAAGCGCTACTTATGTGTTACTTCCCTGCTGGATCAGCTGAATAACAGTCCAGAGCCAGGAGCAGGAGACCAAAGCTCCCGGTGCCCCACAAGGGAGAAAAGCCGGGGACGGCGGGAGCTGGAGTTCAGTATGGCTGTGGGCAACCTCATTTCAGAGCTGGTGCGGAGCATGGGCTGGGCCCGGAACCTCAGCAAACAGGGCACGCTGCCTCCCCGGCCAATCCGGTCCATCTTTCAGCCCTGCATCTCAGACCCCAGCCTTTTACTCCCCACCATTGTCACCGCCCCTAGAAGGCAAGGGTGGGCCTTCCTCCAGCGCTCTGAATTCTCTAGCCGGAGTGGCTATGGAGAATACGTGCAGCAGGTGCTGCAGCCGGGGATGCGAGTGCGGATGCTGGATGATTACGAGGAGATCAGTGCCGGGGAGGAGGGCGCCTTCCGGCAGAGCAACAGTGGCGTGCCCCCTGTGCAGGTGAGCTATGCACGGTGGTGGGACACTATTGGGGATCTGTTGTAGGGGCTTCTGTTCAGGCCCCCCAAGGAGAAAACCCCCAGGGGAATTGGAATGGTAAAAGAGGTTCAGCATTTGGAGGCGGTGCCATTTGGAAGGCTGAGGGAATCTGGCTGGAGGCAGGTGAGCTGTGAGATCATGGAGAGACTCAGACCCAGGAAGCAGAACTGATATATCAAGATACGTCACCACCACTTCCACCAGCGGAGGAGACCGGTGGGGAGTGTGGGAGCAGAGGCTGTCATGGTTAGGAAGACAGGTGGAGCCCACTCCTGGTAGGGGAAGGAAGCCTTTTGCTATATAGAGGTTTTTCTGAGCCTAGCCAGGTGTGTATCTGAGGGTGTGCCCCAGGTCTGGGCCTGAGCCTGAGCATATCCTTTCAAGCCTTCATAATGCAGGGCTCAGAGGGCTAAGCCCTCTCTATTCCTCTTTCCTCTTTCTTCCTTCCTCATACCAGGTCTTCTGGAAGTCGAGGGGCCGCACCTACTGGGTGCACTGGCACATGCTGGAGATCCTGGGCCCTGAGGAGACTACTGAGAGTACAGCTTCAGCAGCTGTGGAGAAGGGAGCAGGGGCTACTGTGTTGGGCACAGGTGAGCCGGAGAGGGGACGTGGATAGCGTGTTTCTGGACAGAGGAGAAGTGACTGGGATGAAGTCACTTCTGACCAGGAGTAGCACCAGAGGTTCGGAAGCTGACTCTATTCCTAATAGGTACTGATTTTCTGTGTCTGTGTTCTCAGTATTTCCCTTCTGGAACTGGAAGCCTGTGGATGGGCTCTACTCTTTGCCGTACCTTCAGCCTGAGCCTCAGAAGAATGAGGGATTGGGATATTTGACCCAGGCTGAGTGGTGGGAACTGCTTTTTTTCATCAAGAAGTTGGACTTACGTGAACAGCAGCCAATTTTCCAGAATCTACAGGAGAACCTGGATGAGGTATTACAGGCTTGAGATACCTGGGCAGTGGGGATGGGTTATAGTAGGGTTAGAGGTGGAATTCTCTAGAGGGAGTTCTATTAGAATAGGTATGGGATGCCACTTACGGGGAGGCCGGAGCTAGAGGTTAGAGAGTTGGGAGAGGGTCCTGCTGGGGGAGGAGACAGTACTATGAGGGTCTAATGTATAGAAGGTATGAGGGCATGGTGGGGGATGGCCACCTTTCCATTACTGTCACCAGCACCTTTGTTTCTTCTGCTTGTCCCTGAAATGTATACCCCCCTCTGTTGACAGACCCTATGTGAAGAGGCCCTGGGTGAGATCTCCGTGCCTGTCGAGATGGCTGAGGGTCTGCTGCAGGTTCTCAGTAATCGGTTTGAGGGCAGCACCCTCAATGACCTACTCAACTCCCAGATCTACACCAAGTATGGGCTGCTGCATGATGAACTAAGCAGCTCATCTACTTCACGAAGTCAGTCCTATACCCCAGATCCACAAGAGGAGTCCAAGTTGGAGGCCAGCCTCTCAGAGGAAGAGACTGAGTCCCCCAAAGCAAAGGCTGAGATCCCTAAGGCAGAGGCAGAGCACACTAAGGAAAAGACTGAGCCCCCTGCGGCACAGAGTGATTCGCAGCTGTTTAACCAGCTTCTGGTGACTGAGGAGATGGCCCTGCCCCCCGAGGTGAAGGAGGCAGCCAATGGTGAGTCAGGTTCCAGGAGGAAGAAGTTGGAACGAGTCCTGGGTGGTCCCATTAGAAGAAGTGGATAGTCTGGGTAGAAGGAAAGCTATCAAGTAAGGTCACTTTTGCTGGGGAAAATGCCTGGGAACCATGCATCCATCTTTTTCCCTTTGACCTTGATTGTATCTGATTAACCACTGCTCCCTTTCTTCAGTATCTCTAGAAGAGGAGGGTTCATTTTCTGGGGTATCTTCATTTCATGGTTTGACCATTAGATCCCCCACATAGAATTGGAAAAGGATGTAGGCTACAGTAATGAATAATGTATGTAAATGTCAGTAGGATAACTGGACTTGACCTTTACAAACTTCCACCTTGGAGGTACCACAATTTTTTTAGCCACTGCCTTTCCCCCATCAATTTCAGAAATGGCTAGAGCCTTGCGGGGTCCTGGTCCTCGCAGCTCCCTGGATCAGCATGTGGTGGCAGTCGTGGCCACTGTGCAGATATCCAGCTTGGACACAAACCTGCAGCTTTCAGGGCTCTCTGCCCTCTCTCAGGCTCTGGAGGAGATCACTGAGCGGGACCACCCTCTGGTCCATCCTGACAAATTGCTGAGGTTAGCATGCTGGGGAGGGAAGAGGTTTTCTTTGAAGCTGTTGGCAGTGAGGGTGGTGGTAAGAGGGAAGGGGCTATGAGATCAAGAATTAGAAAAGATGGAGAAAAAGAAAGGGTGGCCTGAGGAGCACCTGAGCAGGAGGGTTAGATATTACAATGGCTCATATTCTTGGAGCACTTCTGCTGTACCAGCTACTGTGCTAGTATTTTACATACATTCTCTCGTTAAAACTGCCTAACACCTGAGGAAGCAGCGATAGTATTATCCTACTGTATAGGTGAGGAAACAGGCTTAGAGAATTTAAGTAACTTGCTCAGTTTTATAGATTTCAAACCTGGGTCCTTTTGGCTTTAGAGCTTGAGTTTTTTTTTTTTTTTTTTTTTTGAGACTCTGTTGCCCGGGCTAGAGTGCCATGGCATCAGCCTAGCTCACAGCAACCTCAAACTCCTGGGCTCAGGCAATCCTCCTGCCTCAGCCTCCCGAGTAGCTGGGACTACAGGCAACACGCCACCACGCCCAGCTAATTTTTCTTTTGTTTCTATTTTTAGTTGCCTGGCCAATTTTTTTCTATTTTTGGTAGAGATGGGGTCTTGCTCTTGCTAAGGTTGGTCTCAAACTCTTGACCTCAGGCGAACTCCTGACCTCAAGTGCCCGCCCAGAGTGCTAGGATTATAGGCGTGAGCCATGGTGCCCAGCCTTAGAGCTTGAGTTTTTTTTGTGTTTTTTTTTTTTCCTTTTTCTTCTCTTCCTGCTTTCTTTTTATTTTCAAAGTTTTTACTGCTTCTTAGTTATACAAATAATACACAAATGCATTCTCATTTTAAAAGATCTGAAGAATACAAAAGAACATAGAATAAAAGGCCAAAGTCCCTTTCACCACCTTCAGCAGTCTGGTATATCCCTCAGACCTTTTGTAGATTTACATTTGTGATTGTGTGTTTGGAAATGGAACACTTTCTGAGTTTGTGTTTTAATGTATGTAATCACATTCTACGTATTTCTGCAACTGTTTTTGCTCTCACTCAGCATGTCTCAGACAGCTTTCCATATCAGTCCGTGTGGAACTGCCTTGTTCTTACTGCCGTATACAGCTCTGCGATGTGCTTATATCCCAGTTCAAGCACAGCGTTCTAGTGAATCTGCTTTCCCTTACCTCTGCCAATGCTGGGTATTATCATTTAAAAAATCTATCCGATTGGCAAAATGTTAAGCGATTGGTATCTCCTTGTTTTAATTTCTGAGTTCTGGTGAAGTTAGGCATATTTGCATGCATTTGTTCCGTTTCTTCAGTAAATATTCTGTTCTTATCCTTTGCCCACTTTTTTATTGGGTCTTTTCCTTCTTTCGGATTTATAGACATTCTGGCATTAATCCTTTGTTATTTATGTTTCAAATGTTTTGCTTGTCTTTTAAAAATCTTATTAGCTTTATTTTTGTGATTGTAAAATAATATATGTTCACTGTAAAAAAGGTTAGAAAATTATGACAGTAAAAATCATCTGAAAGCCCTTTATGCAAAGACAGTCACTATTAACATTTTGGTAAACATCTTTATATTTTTATATCTATTCATTTATGTTACCAATGTATATTAATTAGTTTATAATAAGCCATGGCTACAGAAGGGGATATGTATTTAAAGTACAATTGATTCACACTGTAGTCATCATTACGCTTCTGAGAAAAGACTGATAAAAACAGAACTTTCCCAGTACCTTTATTTGCCGTCTTTCCCAGAAGTTCTTTTGTGTTCTTTCCCTCCATAGTTCCCAGGCCACTTCCTCGGCCTGGATTTCTGTCACTATGAAGGAAGATGTCATTTACTGCTGTCTTCCTCTCATGACCCTCACTGTGATATAGGGACTCTGTAGGCACTTTTCATCTTCTTTCAGATTAGCATTTCCATTGGACCATTTCTCTAGCTCATTGCTTGTCTTTTAATTTTGCTTATAGTCTCTTTCATTGTGCAAAAGTTTCAGATTGTTATGTTGCTATATTCTCAACTTTTTTATGGCTTCCAGATATTGCGTCCTACTTAAAAAGGTCTGTCCTATTCCAGGATTATGAAAATATTTCCCTTTATTTTCTAAAACCATCTGTGATTTTGTTTTTTACATTCATTTTAAAATCCATTTGCAATTTATTTTTGCAAATGGTGTGAAGTAGAGCTCCAATTTCAGTTTTTTCAGATGCATAGCCAGGTATCTCAGTATCATGCTTTTTTAAGTTTTATTTTATGTTATGTTATTTTTTTGAGACAGAGTCTCACTCTGTCGCTCCTGCTAGAGTGCAGTGGCATCATCCTAGCTCTCTGCAACCTCGAACTCCTGGGCTCAAGCGATCCTCCTGCCTCAGCCTCCTGAGTAGTCAAGAGTATAAGCGCACACCACCTTGCCTGGCTAATTTTTTTTATTTTTGGTA
Organism: Indri indri; assembly: GCA_004363605.1. Classification (NCBI taxonomy): domain Eukaryota; kingdom Metazoa; phylum Chordata; class Mammalia; order Primates; family Indriidae; genus Indri; species Indri indri. The sequence continues at coordinate 29,025 of RJWJ010007248.1, read as the reverse complement.
GAGACAGGGTCTCACTCATGCTCAGGCTGGTCTTGAACTACTGGCCTCAAGTGATCCTTCCTCCTCGGCCTCCCAGAGTGCTAGGATTACAGGCATGAGCCACCATGCCTGGGTCAACATCATGTTTTAAATGGTCCGTCCTTTCCTCACTGGCTGAGATACTACCCTTATTTCTCTTCTCATCTGTTGATCTGTTTGGCTATCCTGTATCAGTTCCAGGGTTTCAATTGTTATAAGTTTATATTTTGATAATGATAGGCAAATCTATCATTATTTTTTCCAAACATTTCTCTCCCAGTGCCTGAATCTGGCTGTCATAGTATTTTTAAAAACATTTTAGGCATTTTCGTTAGAATTACTTTGAATTTATACATTTATTTGAAAAAATGAGCCAGAGTTCATAACCATTTTGCTCTACTGTCTCCTTCTTGAGGTCAGGAACCAGTAAGACCACAGAGGGGAGGGGATCAGGAGTGAGACTGAGGCAAGGAGAGCAGGTTGGGGGGTGCAGAGGGAATGGCCTAGATCTTAGTGGATGGATGGGGTTAGGATGGGAGTCGGATGGTGTTGTGGCTGGGAAGTCAGGCAAGACTCCTTGGGATGGGGAGTCCCAGTGTCTCTTGTCTTATCAGAGAGAAGCTAGTGAAGACGCTGGTGGAGCTGCTGACCAACCAGGTGGGAGAGAAGATGGTGGTGGTGCTGGGCCTGCGCCTGCTTTACCTGCTCATGACCAAGCACGAGTGGCGGCCACTCTTTGCCAGGGAGGGTGGCATCTATGCTGTGCTGGTTTGCATGCAAGAATATAAGACTTCTGTCTTGGTGCAGCAGGCAGGGCTGGCGGTGAGTGCACTGGGCCTGGCAAGAGAGAGTGATGGACTGGGGACTGTTGATCTTGAGGAGATACTGTGGTGACTTAGCCCAGGGAATAGACTTTGGGATGGAAAGATGCAGGTAGATTTAAGAGTTTGATGTGGAAAGTCTTGGGGATTGAGTGCATGTTTGGAGAAAGGGAGAAGGGAGTTTTTAAGAATGATTCCTGGTGTAAAATTGAGCAGCAGGGTGCATGAGGTAGCCATTTAGTCAGTGAGAGAATGTTGCAGGAGGAGGTATGGGAAGAAGGTCAGGAATTGAGTTTTTAGGTATGTTGAATGTCCTGTGCCTCTTTAGTCACAATTAGATGTCTAATTAAAAACTAATTTTCTGTTCCTTCTAAAATTTCAGGAGGAAACAAAAAACATAAAAACTAATTTTATAGATGTAACAATTAAACTAAAAATACCTTTCTCTTTTTATCAGAGTGGTAGCCTTACAAAGAAAATACTCCCTTACCAGATTTGGGTAAAACAGAGCCAGCATTGCCATCACCCTGCCACCCTGGGCTCAAAGAATAGGGAAGAGAGGCCTTCATCCAGGGGAACTTCCAGAATTGACTTCCTACCTACTGAAGACAGAAATGCTGGCTGGCAGGGTAGTGTGGGCAGGATGGCTCTGTATAGCCGAAGGGTCCCTGAGGCGAGCAGGTAGGCCCCAGCCAGAGCAGTTCTGAGAGTAGATTCCAACAGTTTAATGACAACAGCATGGATGGGAGCACATGTCCTCTTAGAGCAGGCTGTCCCTGGAGAGGCCAGGAGGCCCTTTTCCTTTATGGGGCCAACTAGGTGCTGCTCCTTCCCAGAGTATTCAGGCATTCACAGTCTAGGTCATGTATGCTCAAAGAATTCCCTGATACTTTTAAGTTATATGACCAAAATAAAGCATTTACTCCTAAATTCAGAGTCTTGCCCTGAAATAAAATTGTTAGGGTCTACAGCATTCAGCTAATTGGGGGAGTGTGGGAAACCAAAGAGAGATAGCCTCGTTATGAGGTAGCGTTTGCTTCGAGGGTCCAGGCCTCATAAGGGGTTCGTCCTGAGAATTATTTCTAGCCTAGTCCATCCCTAGTGGATTTCCTCTAGAGAGTCAGCCCTTGGACCAGGAGAGACATTCTCCACCCCGATGGTTTAGTGTTCATTTTAATTTATTTTTTCTCTGTAGTACTAGCAAACATGTTTTCACATTATAAGTATTTTTCCTATAATTCCAGCCACTCTGCCTGTGAGATGACCAGGTAGCCTTGTTGAGAAGGACTGGATACTGGCTGAGGCCAGGGGACGCAGGTTAGGGAGAGTTGGCATATGGGTAGGAATTGGAGCTGTGGGAATGGACGAGGTCGCCTGGGTATGGGAACACAGGGTGTGAAGAGAAAGGGGACAAGGAACCTCATGTTTGTGGACGAGACAAAGAACACCAGACAGGTAGGAGGAAAACCAGGAGGACATAAAGTTGTAGAACTCAAGGGAAGAGAGGCTTTGCAAAGGAAGGAGTGGTTAAGTGAAATGGGAGACGACATCAAGGAAAGTCTCTGATGACAACTAGACACTGTGAGAGGGTGTCATCCTCAGGGGAAGATACAGGCGGGGTGGCCATCCCACTTAGGTACCCTTGGTGCTGGGAGCTTGGGGGCGGAGGGAAGTGGCAGGCTAATTTTACTATCTAGTCTTAGGGGGGTTTTTTGTTTGCTCTCTCTTCTCTCTTCTTTTCCTCCCTCCTTCCCTCCCTTTCTAGCATTTGATGTGCTATCGCTCCCTCTTCCATTTCTGCCTCCTCTACCTGTACTGACTGCCCCAAAGTTTGATGTCTAGAATGATGGCCCTGGCTTATCCCTTCCTTATGGTGGCTCTTCCTGTTCCTAACTCTGCTTCCACATCCCCTTCACAGGCACTGAAGATGCTGGCCATAGCCAGTTCCTCGGAGATGCCCACATTTGTCACTGGTCGAGATTCTATCCACCCTTTGTTTGATGCTCAGATGACCAGAGAGATCTTCGCCAGCATTGACTCAGCCACACGCCCAGGCTCTGAGAGCCTGCTACTTACCGTCCCTGCAGCTGTGATCCTGATGCTGAACACTGAGGGGTCAGGGCATTACCCTCCAACCTCCAGATTCCTGCTGAGTCCCAAACCCTGCTACTCCTCTGCCCCAGACTCATGTGCTCCACAGAAATTCCCCTCACATTGTCACCTCTCAATTAAACATTTGTGGCCCTCTTGATTGTCACTGGAAGAGAAACTAAGTGCTTGGGGGTAGGGAGATTCCCAGAGAGGGCAGAGAGACACTGACCTTCCTTCACACGGTTGGGAGGAGTGACCTGAGGTCAGGAGGCCAGTGACCCGGTTCAGAGGGACCGCTAGGGCCCTTTCCTTCCCAACTGTAGGGCACTCTGCACTTGCTTCCCTGCTTCCATTGCATTCACTGTCTGTCAATTTCTTCTTGGGTCACCTCCCTCTTCCCAGGTGCTCTTCCGCAGTGAGAAATGGCCTGCTCCTACTCAACCTGCTTTTGTGCAACCACCACACTCTGGGAGACCAGATTATAACCCAAGAGCTGAGAGACACCTTGTTTAGGCACTCAGGGATGGCACTGGGGACAGAACCCATGCCCACCACACGTACCATCCTCATGATGCTTCTCAATCAATATTCAGAGCCACAAGGCAGTCCTGAGCATGCAGGTACCATTGTGGAGGGGGGCGGTTCTGCTGAGGAATCATACAGTGCTAGCCTGTGGCCGGGAAGGCTAAGGTTTACATACCAGCTTCTTACTGAAAGACACAAGGAATTTTCAGGAAATGAGTGAGCATTGTAGTGTTCAAGTTAAGTCATAAGTAGAACTTCCTGACCAAGAGGACAGGGAAACTCTAGAATAGGTACAAGGAAGTTGCCTTCTCTGAATGGCTTTAAACATACGTGGATTCCTGTCTTGTCTGGACTAGGTTTGGTTCATTCTCATCGGACAGTAGAAGATTGGTTGAAATCACATCTAGAAAGGCCTTCTTAAGAGGAATTGTAATTTATGGTTTTAAAGTTACTAGAAACATGAAATATTGATGTCATGGGGAAGAAATGCTTTGTGATTAAAAAACAAGTGAAAATCTAGAAGTACAAGGGATATTGAAATAGGCAATATATTTCTTCTAGTCTTTATATTAATATCTAAATCCACCATGCAGGTAGTATAAGGCAGTAATTATAATGATAATATTTATCATAGCTAACATTTAATAATAAAAGGTAATCATGTCATGAGATTGAAAATGTGTTTACTTGCCAATGTTTGATATACTAGATTTTTAAAAAATGTAGTTAAGTATATATTTGGGGCCAGAAAAGAAAATCTCTTAGAGTTTGACAAAAACTGTAGACATCCTTAATATGGGAGGAAAAGTTGGGGTGATTTTCTGGACCTTCCCATTTCTTGGTTTGACTAACTAGTAAGACTTCTCCTTACACACATTTTTTCCCTCCATTGTGTCTGGGCTACAGCACTGGAGACCCCAAGCGCCCAGGGCCAGGATGGGTCCCCTGAGCTACTGATTCGATCCCTGGTGGGGGGCCCATCTGCAGAACTACTCTTGGACTTGGAGCACATGCTGTGCCGGGAGGGCAGCCCAGCGGGTGCAGTGAGGCCCCTTCTCAAGCGCCTCCAGCAGGAGACCCAGCCCTTTCTCCTCTTGCTGCGGACTCTGGATGCCCCGGGGCCCAACAAAACTCTGCTGCTGACTGTGCTGAGGTGAGGGGGCTGTTCAGACACCCATGCGTTTTGGGGAGGGGAGCTGCCAGACTTCAGGGACTACACTTGTTTCCATCCCCTTACCAGGGTCATGATCCGACTGCTGGATTACCCTGAGGCAATGGTCCTCCCCTGGCATGAGGTCCTGGAGCCCTGCCTCAACTGCCTGAGTGGCCCTAGCAGTGATTCTGAGGTACCAGATCCCTGGCAAGGGGAGGGGAGGGAAAGGCAGCGTCTGGTGCACAAGCTACATTGTGAGGCTCTGGGGGGCCCAGCAGAGCCTTTATGAATGGGGCTGGGGGCATTGGGATGGGTAGATAGGAAGAGGAATGTAACATCATCCAAGAGGCTCTAGAACTGGGGTCTTTAAAGTATAAACCTTTTGGCTGCATCTGGATTTTAGCTTCTGAGTTTAAGAGAAGCCCACATTCACCAATCCAAATAGTCCTTGCTCTCCACCCTTCAGGGTTTGTGCATTGTAGAGTGAGGCTCAGGCACCAAGGTTGGCTCTTGAGATAACTCGGCCCTGGCAGGAAGAAGCCTGGAAAGCTGTATCTAAGCTCTGCTACTGTCAACTCTAACGTCCTAGCACCCCTGTATTCTGTTCCACCCTCTCTTTGGTACTCTCCTTTCCCTGGGCTTTTGCATTTCTCCAAAACCTTAGCCACTACACTTGTTTCAGTGAACGCATCTCTCAATGCTAATGTACCCTGCCCTTTGTTTCTCTTAAATTAATCTATTGGCTCTGGGCTCAGATTGTTCAGGAGCTGACCTGCTTCCTGCATCGCCTGGCCTCCGTGCATAAGGACTATGCTGTGGTGCTCTGCTCCCTGGGAGCAAAAGAGGCCCTCTCCAAAGTCCTGGACAAGCACTCGGCTCAGCTGCTGCTGGGCTGTGAGCTTCGAGACCTGGTGACAGAGTGCGAGAAACATGCACAGCTCTATAGCAAACTTACCTCCAGCATCCTGGCTGGCTGCATCCAGGTGAGGAGGCGCTTGTGAGTCTGGAGCCGAGAGAATGTCAGAAGCAGGGGAAGGGGATTCAGTGTTTGTCTCTCTTTGGCATCCCTGTTTGGCACAGGTGGTAGCACATCTGGGACGCTTGTTCCCTTACCTTTCCTCCACGTGGTCCTGTCGAAATTGGAGGAGAAAGGGGTTCAGCGTTCTGTGCCCCTTGACTTTTGCTCTGTATGTGTTCCTGGGTGTTTCTCCCTATTCCTCCCTCTCCCCTTTCCTCTTCTTTCTGATGTTCTGGCTGCAGATGGTGCTGGGCCAGATCGAAGACCACAGACGAACCCACCAACCCATCAACATCCCCTTCTTTGACGTGTTCCTCAGGCATCTCTGCCAGGGTTAGTGCCCGCATCTGTCTTCCCCTGGCTCCCATCCAGCAGCCGTTCTCCTCCTCCCTTCCCGCTCCCTAGTCTCTTTCCCCTTTTTCTCTCTCAACTAACCAGGCTGTGACCTCCACCCCTTCCCACTTGCCCCTAGGCTCCAGTGTGGAAGTGAAGGAGGACAAGTGCTGGGAGAAGGTGGAGGTGTCCTCCAACCCGCACCGGGCCAGCAAGCTGACGGACCGCAACCCCAAGACGTACTGGGAGTCCAATGGCAGCACTGGCTCCCACTACATCACCTTGCACATGCACCGTGGTGTTCTTGTTAGGTGTGCACACACCCGTGTGTGTGCTTATGTATGCGCGCACACACATTCTGGTATTCTCCAATATATATCCCCAAAGCACCCATGTACACACAACCCCATCTGTAACCCCCATGCCTGAGGGACATACTCAAACCCATTTTGTGCAGTAAACAGATAAACACACTTCACTGTGCTGAGCATAGACATCCCCTCACTCCCTGAGCCTGGCGACCTGTACCCCAGCAGGTACAGATGTCACTACCCAGTGCTTAGTGTTGAGGGAAATCAACTCACTTATCCATTTCTTCTGTGGGCATTTGTGCCAGGACTGTGCAAAGATCTGGAGATACATGGACAGTAAGATGGTGTCTGTGTTCAGGGATCTTGCAGTCTAGCTGGGGAGCCGCTGGAAAATCAGTAAGAGCACAGAGTAAGAAAAAGTGTTGTGGTTGACCTGTGCCCTGGATCCTTGAGGCTGCCTATGGGCTCAGAGCAGGCTCCCTTCTGAAAGGAGGGTTTGACTGAGCTGAATTTTGAAGTTGAAATTAGCTAGATAAAGAGGAGGCAGTGGATATTCCAGGCACAGGGAGAGTATACATGCAAAATAGGAACAAAATGTTGTATTTGGGGGAACTTTAAGTAATTGTGTTTGGCTAGAATGGAGGGTGTGTGTATATCAAAGGGGCAGGAGATGAAGCCAGAAAAGTTTACAGGAGCAGATCACAAAGAGTTTTGCGAGCTAAGAAGTCTGAACTTTATTCCAAAACTTGGAGAGCCATTGAAGGATTTTAAGAAGAGAAGAGTCAAAACCAGATTTTTAAGGAAAGGTTACTCTGGCAATTATGGGAGTTTGGGTTGAAGGCCAGGAGAAAGAGGTGGAAGGTTTATTCAGTGGTGTAGTTGAGAAATGATCAATGTATTCAGTGAGGTGGGGGGAGAGGAAGGGGAGGGAATGGACTGGGAAATACTAGGAGGTGGGGTCTACGGGACTTGCCGTTGACTAGATGAGGGATGCCACTGAGAGGGAGAAGTCCACAGTGACAGTGTGTTCTAGTCTTATTTTCCAGGAGAGAGATAGGAAGGCAGGCAGGTTTGTATGGACAGGTGGTTGTTTTATTTGGGCATGTGGGCTTTGAGGTGCCTGTGGGACATGGAAATGTCTGTTGGGTACACACCGTGAAAGTTCAGGAGAGCAGTCTGGGTAGAGGTGTGGATTTGGAGTCATTTGTATATTAATTTTTGGTTGAAGCTATGGTTTAAATGAAGTCACTTTGGGGGAATATAAAGGGAAGAGCAAAAGGTCTGGGGAAGATGGATGTGTCAGGAGCCAGCAGAGGAACAAGAGCCTGAGAAGAAAGTGGTGGGTTGAAGTAGTTTTTTTGGTTGGTTTTGTTTTGTTTGGGTTTGGGTTTTTTTGAGACAGGGTCTTGCTCTGTTGCCCAGGCTGAAGTGCAACGGTGTCATCATAGCTCACAGCAACCTCAAACTCCTGGACTCAAGCAATCCTCCTGCCTCAGCCTCCCAAGTAGCTGGGACTACAGGCACTTGCCAACACGCCCAGCTAACTTTTATTATTTTTTGTAGAGATAGGGTCTCGCCACGTTGCCCAGGCTGATCTTGAACTCCTGGGCTCAAGTGATCCTCCCGCCTCAGCCTCCCAAAGTGCTGGGATTATAGGCATGAGCCACTGCGCCAGCCAGGTTAAAGTAGTTTTGAACTAAGACCAGGGCCCAGGCTTTGACTGTTTCCTTTCTCCTCTCCTAGGCAGCTCACTCTGTTGGTGGCCAGTGAGGACTCAAGTTACATGCCAGCCAGGGTGGTGGTGTTTGGAGGTCACAGCGCCAGCTGCATCAGCACTGAGCTCAGCACGGTGGGGACCCTTGTGCCCCCCTTCACCTTACTGCTCATCCTTCTGTTTGTCCCAGGGCCTGTGGGAAGGACCCAGTCCCCGGGGAATAGCCACATCCCTTCCTTCTGGGAAGGCATCACCTTGTAAGCAGCAAGAACAGAATTAGGGATGTGGAGCCATGTAGATCCCTGGGCTTGGTGCAGGAAAAGTGAAGGGCACACACCATAACTGACTTGGTTGTCAACAGTCCTTCCAGCTCCACTTCTGGAGGTGACAGCTCTCTCTTTCCCTCTTCTCCCCTGCCAGGTGAATGTGATGCCCTCTGCCAGCCGGGTGATCCTCCTGGAGAACCTGAACCGCTTCTGGCCCGTCATCCAGATCCGCATAAAGCGCTGCCAGCAGGTGGGGCCAGGGAAGAAGCTGGGGGCTGAGGATTAGGAGGTAGTACAAGGTCTCTGTAGTAGCTGGCTTCTCTAACATTTGGGGAATAGGGCTTTAGGCAAGGTTTCTCCTTGGTCTGCTTGGGAGATGGCCCAGAAACCTGTTGAGTTCCAAAGATGTGGGGCTGTCCCAAGCAGCTCTAGGGAACTCAGGGTATGAGGTCTGGCTTTGGTAGTACTTAGCGGTTCAGGTGACTTAGGTGATAGATAAGTCTGTGCATGTGTTGCAGGGCGGCATCGACACCCGGGTTCGGGGTGTGGAGGTCCTGGGCCCCAAGCCCACTTTTTGGCCACTATTTCGGGAGCAGCTATGCCGCCGTACATGTCTCTTCTACACAATTCGGGCACAAGCCTGGAGCCGGGACATAGCAGAGGACCGCAAGCGCCTCCTCCAGCTCTGTCCCAGGTGGGTGGAGCACAGGAGGAAAGGTGGTTAAGGAAACAGGACACTGTGAGAAGTAGGTGGTAGGAGACATGCTTCTGTGGGAATCTGAAAGGTAAAGCTGCAGCCAGGACACGAGGGGAAAGTGAACGTAGGTGAGAAGTGTGTGCTGATAGGGGAGACTTGGGTAAGGGATCGAGCACGGGGTGATGGGGAGTTGATTTGCACTTGAGTGGAGCCTCAGGGAAATCTGTTTCTTTAATTGGTGACCATACACTATTTGTTTCCAGACTGAACAGGGTTTTGCGCCATGAACAGAATTTTGCTGATCGCTTCCTCCCTGATGACGAGGCCGCCCAAGCATTGGGCAAGACCTGCTGGGAGGCCCTGGTCAGCCCCCTGGTGCAGAACATCACCTCCCCTGGTAACCATCCCGACACCTGGCCCTACTAACCAGCTCCTTGTAATTATTCCCAGGGATCGCCTGAGTTAATGCTCTTGGTTCTCTTGGTTCCTGTCTTTATCCCTGAAGGCTTGTCTCCTCAATGTTCCTCTCTCCTTCCTGCCCCAGGGACTGCTCCCTGAGACTCTGGTATTTGAATCTTTCCTGCCACCTCACCCTGTTACCATATCCCCAGACTCCAGCTGAAGCAAACCTTGGTGAGGGGAGGACTTAGGGCCCTGCTGCCCCCAAACCTTTTTGTACGATTGCTCTTTCTCCCTCCTCTGCCCTGGGCCATCTGTTCCCCCATTTCCCATGGAGACTGTTCCTGACCTGTCTTCTTTCAGGTGCAGAAGGTGTGAGCGCCCTGGGATGGCTGCTGGATCAATACTTAGAACAAAGAGAGAGCTCCCAGAAACCCTTGAGTCAAGCAGCATCCTTTGCTTCTCGAGTTCGTCGCCTTTGCCACTTACTGGTGCATGTGGAGCATCCTCCTGGGCCTTCTCCTGAGCCATCCACTCGGCCCTGTAAGTCACAGTTGCAACTGTGGCCACTTGAGCTAAGACTCTGGGCAGTGGTGATATCTGGCTCCTTCTTCCTCCTTGGATTTTACTCTCCTTACTGCTCTGTTCTGGGCCTTTCCAGGCCCCTGGCACTTCCAGGCCTTTCAAGGGGATCAGTACCCAAGAACCGGGGATTCACCCAGAGGCTAAGATGAAACTCCTTCCTTTGCCCTCTGTCTCCACAGTCAGCAAGAACAGCAAGGGTCGGGATCGGAGCCTTGCGCCTTCACCAGTTCTTCCAAGCAGCAGCCTAAGGAACATAACCCAGTGCTGGCTGAGTGTGGTGCAAGAGCAGGTGGGCAGAAGTAAGCTGAAGTCTGAGGAGAGGGGCTGCTCCTTGTATGTTACTTCTTCCTTTTTCTCCTCAGGTCAACAGATTCCTGGCTGCAGCCTGGAGGGCCCCAGACTTTGTGCCTCGTTACTGTAAACTCTATGAACACTTGCAGAGAGCAGGCTCAGAGCTGTTCGGGCCTCGGGCAGCCTTCACACTGGCTCTGCGCAGTGGCTTCTCTGGCGCCTTGCTGCAGCAGTCCTTCCTCACCGCTGCTCATGTGAGTCCCGCCAGCCTCCCAGTGCACAGGGCTGTAAGCTCATGTTCGTGTTCATCTCTGTGCGCTCTGCCCTTTTACCTCCTTTCACTCCCCAGTCTCCTACTCTACGCCCTTGTTCATGGTTTGCCCATACCCTCTCCACTGCCCCAGGTGAGTGAGCAGTTTGCCAGGCACATTGACCAGCAGATCCAGGGGGGCCTGATTGGTGGAGCCCCTGGAGTGGAAATGCTGGGGCGGCTTCAGCGGCACCTGGAACCCATCATGGTCCTTTCTGGCCTGGAGCTGGCCACAACTTTTGAGCACTTCTACCAGTGAGTGCAGGTCTGGAGAGGTAGGGGATGGGAGGCCTAGAGAGAAGGGGAAGATCTGAGTCTGAGAGGGAAGATAAGGTAAGAGGCAGTGGGAGGAGAGATTGAGATATGGAGGTGGCCATGTACTGGTGGAAAGAGAGTGGAAAGGAAGAGGTGAGGTAGGGCCTGTGACTCAGCCAGGCTACGTGAGAGGGACCTACATTCTGAAGTGGGAAGCTGAGCCACACCAGCACCCACACGGACTTGGCCTGGGCTGTGTGTGCTGCAGGCACTACATGGCAGACCGTCTCCTGAGCTTGGGCTCCAGCTGGCTGGAGGGGGCTGTGCTGGAGCAGATCGGTCCCTGCTTCCCCAACCGCCTGCCCCAGCTGATGCTGCAGAGCCTGAGCACCTCGGAGGAGCTGCAGCACCAGTTCCACCTCTTCCAGCTGCAGCAGCTTGATAAGTTGTTCTTGGAGCAGGAGGACGAGGAGGAAAAGGGACTGGAGGAAGAGGAGGTAAGAGCAAGGGGAAAGAGTGGGAAAACAGGTGAGTAAGAGAAGCCTAGACCAAAGAAAGGGAGCCCAAGGGCCCTTGAAATGCTTCTATCCCTCAGGAGGAAGGAGAGGAAGAGGAGGCTGAGAAAGAACTGTTGATGGAAGATCCAAGTCCAGCAGTGTCTGTACTGGTCCTGTCACCACGTTGCTGGCCAGTCTCCCCGCTCTGCTACCTGTACCAGCCCAGAAAGTGCCTTCCCACAGAATTCTGTGATGCCCTCGACCGTTTCTCCAGTTTCTACAGCCAGAGTGAGGAGCTAGGGAGAGGAAATTGGAGATTGGGGTGAGATTTGGGGTGGCAAGAGAGGAAAAGGAAAGGACCTTTGGATAGGAGTGTGTAGATAAGAAAAATGTAAGTCTCCTAGGGAAGGGTGAAAAAGTGTGGGTTTTTAGTTTCATTAGTTTCTGCTCTTACGGATCTTTCAACTTTCTATGAATTTGTTCTTTTTCTAACTTCAAGTTAGTTGCTTACTTAATTTTTAGTCTTTTCAGACCTCTTTTGAAATATAAGTATTTAAGGCTATTCATTTCTCTCTCAATATTACTTTAGTTGCATCCTATAAAGTGTTTTTTTAAATAATTTTTTATTGGAGTATAACTAGTATTCAGAAAAGTGCACAAATCTTAATTATAAGGCTTAATGAATTATTTCCATATACATCCACGTACCCACCACCCAGATGAAGATGCAGAACATTTTCAGTTCCCTAGATGACTTCCTCCTTCACGTCCCCTTCCCAGACAGTGTCTTCTTCCAAAAGAAACCATTATTTTTCCCTTTATCACCATAGATTTTTGCCTATATTTGAATATCGTATAAATGGAATCATAGAGTATTATGCTGTATCTGATTTCTTTCATGCAACATAATGTCTGTGGGAGTTATCTTGGTTGTCAGTTGTATCATTAGTTTGTTCTTTTGCATTGCTGAGTCATATTCCATTGTATGAATATATTTACCCTTTTTGTTGTTGATGGACATTTGGGATGTTCTGTAATTTTTTTCATTAGTATTTTTATTGTTTAGTTCTAAGAATTTTCTAATTTCCATGATTATTTCTTCTTTGGTGTTTTAGAATTATACTTTTAAATTTTCAAATAATTTTTTTTGTTTAGTTATTTTTTTATTTTAGATTTATTTCTACCTTCATTCCCCTGTAGCCAAAGAACATGGTTTCTATGATTCTGAATCTTTGCAATTTACCGAGACTTCCCTTATGGCCTGCCTAGTAGATGGTCATATTTTATGTTTCGTGTGTAATTAAGAAGAATGTGTATTCTTCAGCCATTAAATACAAGATTCTGCATATTTCAGTAAATTGACCTTGGGTTAATTGTATTGTTCACATCTTCTGTAACCTTACTAATTTTTGTCTACTTGATCTACTACTGAAAGAGGTGTGCTAAAATCCACCATCATGATAGTGAACTTTTAAACTGCTCATCATGTCAACTTTATATATAGTTTTTGCCTATGTTATTAGATACAAGTGTCAAATTATTTAACAGTGCCATCCAGGAGAACTTTCTGCAGTGGTAGAAAAGTTCTTTTTTGCACTGTTCAATATGATAGCCATTCATGCCTATTAAGTACTTAAAGAGTGGCTAATGTAACTGAGGAATATTTAATTTTATTTAATTTTAACTAGTTTAAATTTAAATAGTTACATGTGGCTAGTGGCTACCATAACGGATGATGCAGGCATAGAAACTCCATGATAAATTCAACCTTTTTATTATTATGAAGTTACTGTCTTTCTAATAAAGCTTTTTCTCTTAAAGTGTATTTTTCTCTGGTATTAATAGTATACCAGTTTTCTTTGGTTAGTGTCTTTCTGGCATATTTTTTTCAATACTTTTACTTTTTTGTTTCTGTACTGAGAGAAGTTTTCAATCTTTTAGGTCTCTTTTTTATTGTGATAAAATATGCCTAACATAACGTTTGCCACTTTAAGTATACCATTTAGTTATCTTTTTACTTTAAAACATTTTCATTTGGAAATAATTTCAAATTTATGGAAAAATTACAAGAATAATACGAATAATACCCACATACTCTTTATCCAGGTTTACCTTTTGTTAACATTTGCTTTTTTTATTTGCTTTTTGTATATGTATACCTTTATGTATAGATGTGTGTATATATGTGTATCTATATAGATACTTTATTTTTCTGAACCATTGAGAATAAATTGCAATATGCTGGGCCTTTGCCCCTAAATACTTAAGTACATATTGCCTAAGAATAAAGGTATTTTCTTATATAACCATAGTCATTTGTCAATTAAAAAAATTTAATGTTGGTATACACAGTACCTTAATCTACTTTCTATATTTTCATTTTGTCTGTTGACCTATAATGTCTTCTATGACTTCTAGGACAGGATCTAGTCTAGGGCCACCTGTCGTATTTAGTTGGTATGTCTCTCTAGTCTTCTTTAATATGGAACCATTACTCAGCCTTTTTTGTTTTTTATGACATGGACATTTTTGGAGAATACAGTTCTTTTAAATTTTTAAAATAATTCCTCATTTTAAGTATGTATGATATTTCCTCATGATTAGATTCAGGTTTTGCATTCCCAGGCAGGATACTAAATAAGTGACATTATATATTAATAATTCTTAAGGTATTACATCCTGAAGCACACAATTTTCATTCACCCCTTGTTTGTGATGTTAATTTGGACATCCTGGCCAAGAAGTTGTTTGATCTCTCCAATGTATAGTTAATATCTTTCCCTTGTTACTATTAATAAGCAATCTGTGGGAGGAGATACTTGAAAACAATGCCAATATTCTACTTTGATCAGAATTTCCTCTAGTATCATTTTACTTTTAACTTGCCATACCCTTACGTTTTAGGCATGTGTCTCAAAAATACCTATAATTCTTTTTTAGTTCAACCTGACAATCTCTCTTTTTGAGTTGTCAGTTTTACCCTCTTTATTGTGAATAATGATATATTTGGCTTTTATTTTTAACTTCTTATTTTATGTTTTTGTTTACCCTTCTTATATTTAAAGAAGAATAAATTGAATACCTTTATACCATATGATTTTGCCCTGGTTTTTTGTGTTTTTTTTTTTTTCTTTCTTCTTTTGGATTGCTTGATTTTTTAAAAAAGAAATCCTTTTTTGTCAGTTTTAGAAGTTACACATTCTGTTTCTATAGTTGATTACACTTATATTTTTAACCGGTATGATTGATCTGTTAATATCACCTCTCACCTTTCTGAACAATAAAAGGACCTTAGAAAATCTTTACTCCAGCTCTAACTCCCATCTTAGTTATTACTGTTGTTCAGCATTTTAGAATTCTCTTTTTTTTTTACCTCCCAACTTTGTCAGTATTATGATTGTTTTAGTCAGTGGATATTGACATTTGCCATCATACCAAGCGCTTTAGTCACCAGTCCTTTTACGTCTTGATCCTTCTGATTTCAGTTTTCTTCTTTTTAAAGTACGTCAATTAGAAGTTTCTTCATTGAGGGAGTATTGGTGGGAAACCTTACTAGTTTTATGAGACTAGTGTATTTTCACTAGTCTCATAAAAAAAATTTCTCATTTAAAAAAAATTTTTATTGTAAATTTCAAACATATACAAATGCAGACAGAACAGATAAATGCCAACATAGATCAACTCATAGCCAATCTTGTTTCAATCTATACCCCCACCACTTTGTACCCCCACACCCAAGCCTAAAAGATAAGGACCCTATAAAAAAGGACACTACAGTTATCAAACCTTAAGAAATTCATAATCCCTCATAATCCTCAAGTATACAGTCCGTGTTCATATCTCCCTGATTATTTTGAGTTCTTTTCTGTTATTTTGTTTAATGAGGATCTAAACAAGGCCCAGACTTTGCATTTGGTTGAGTTATCTCTTACATCTCCCTTAACCTATAAGTTCCCACCTCCATTTTTTCCCCCATGCAATTAATTACTTGCCAAATAGAGTTTTCTCAGGCTGGATTTTGCTGATTGTATTCCACATGGTGTCCTCTAGCATGTTCCTCTGTTACCTTTATTTCTGGAAAATTGGTATTTATATGCAGAGGCTTATTCAGATTTGGCTTTGATTTCTTGGGCAAGAGCACTTCATCAGTGGTATGTGTCCTTCCACCAGGAGGCAGGTCCCAACTAGCTGTCTCTCTTTGTGATGTTGAGATGGATCATGGGTTTCAGTGTTGTCAGTCTCATCTGCACATTATGTGTAACTTTCCATCAGTTTTTCACTAGGCAATCAGTCACTGTCATTTCTTTAGGTCTGTCATTTCATTAGAAGTTATGAAACAGTGATATTCTAGTTTTGTCATTCCTTCTTCATGTATTGGCTAGAGTGCTTGCTTTATAAAGAGAAACTTCCTCCCACCCTGAAGTACAGTTTATACAGGAAAGCCTTGATTCTTTCTTCTTCCCATTATTTTTATTAAATAACTAATTTTTAAAATAATATATTGGTTCCCTAGTATCCTCTAAATATGACCAATGAGGTCTTTTTTAAAAATATCATTACAAATTCATAGATTTTTAAATACTGTGTGTTTCCATCACACATCGCAGGTGTTATTTTTTTGATGCTTAAACTGTCCCATCGTTGGCCAGACAGCATCTCTCAGGTTGGCTCCTGATCCTTTTGAATACTCTGTCCCTTTGACAGCTTCCTTGCTTTCTGGTATAAACAAATGTCCCAGGCTCACCTTGCCTGAGCTGTGACACAGGAGCAGGAGGAGACCTAGCCTAGTAGGTCTTTAAAACTGTGAGCTCCTTGAGGGCAAAATGCAGGTCTCTGCTTTCTAGCGTTTGTTCCATGGAACCTGCCTGGCACAGGGTGGGCTCTTAGATACCTGTGGCTTGTCAGGTAGGCAGGCACAGAGAAGGCTGAGATCTAGCAGGTTGATAAGATACCTCTCTGGAAATGCTGGGGCCCTCGTCCCTGCAGGGACTAGCAGGAGCAAAGCTCGATGCCTCAACCCCTAACCCCCTCGTTGCTCCTGCTCTTTGTCTTCATCCTTCTCCTTGACACCTTCCTAGGTCAGAACCATCCAGTCCTGGACGTGGGGCCACATCGGCGACTGCAGTGGACATGGCTGGGCCGGGCTGAGCTGCAGTTTGGGGACCAGACCCTGCACGTGTCCACCGTGCAGATGTGGCTGCTGTTGAATTTCAATCAGATAGAGGTACCTGAGCTCCTTAGCCTCTCTCTGACTTCTCTACCACCTTGTCTGTTACTGTTCTGCTAAACTCTGTTCCTCTTCCATCCTTCCTCCTCTCTTACTTTCCTTTTCCTTAACTCCTGATTGGGCCTTTTTCTCCTCACCAGGAGGTGTCAGTAGAGACCTTGCTGAAGATTTCCGACCTCTCCCCAGAGCTGCTGCTCCAGGCACTCCTGCCCCTCACCTCGGAGAATGGCCCTCTAGCCACGTGTGAAGGTCAGGATTTTCCACATGGGGGTAGGTCAGTGGAGGCTGGGCTGCTGATGGGAGGAGGCCCTCAGGGTAGGGGGACTGCAGTAGGAAAGGAGAATGGGGTCCTCGTAGCCCCCATTCATCTGCCCCTCCCCTCCTCGGGAAAGTGACTGGGAGTGGGTTCCAGGTATGCTGCGGGTTCGTGAGTCTGGGCCCCAGCCCAGTGGGGAGGCCCGGTGGCTGATACCTCCCCAGACGTACCTGAACGTGGAGAAGGATGAGGGCCGAACCCTGGAACAGAAGAGGAACCTCTTGAGCTGTCTTCTTGTTCGTATTCTCAAAGCCCATGGGGAGAAAGGCCTCCACATTGATCAGCTGGTTTGTCTGGTAGGCAGAGGGGGGACCATGAAGTTGGGGGTGTGAGGGAGTCATGCTTGGGGCTGGGGGTTGGGTAAGGTAAACTCCCTTAATATGAGACCTCTGTGGGGTGATATTTCCATCTGGGTTTTCTGTTCCTGACAGGACAGTTAGAAGGTAGAGATAAGACATGAATATTTACCACATGTGAGGCCCCATTCTAAGAGTTTGCATGATTAAATCATGTGATCCTCACAATAGTCCACTAAGTATTATCATTTTATCCCATTTGACAGATTAGAAAAGTGAGGCATGAGAAAGTTAGTAACTAATCCACAGTCACACAGCTAGTAAGTAGTGGAGCCAGGCGTTGAACCCAGGCAGGCTGGCTTCCCTAGGTAAAAGTGGCCTGCTCATTTCTTTCCTCCCGTCCAGGTGCTGGAGGCCTGGCAGAAGGGTCCAAATCCCCCTGGAAGCCTGGGCCGAGCTGTCGCTGGGGGCGTGGCCTGTACCAGTACAGATGTCCTCTCTTGCATCCTGCACCTCCTGGGACAGGGCTACGTGAAACGGCGTGATGACCGGCCCCAGATCCTGATGTATGCTACTCCAGAGCCCATGGGGCCCTACCGGGGCCAGGCAGACGTCCCTTTCTGTGGCAACCAGAACACCACGACCTCGAAGCCTAGGTAGCCACCCTACCACTGTCCCCTTGCAGTGAGGTGGGAGGGGTTATGGTGCCAAAGCCAGCATCCCTTGTGAAAAAACACTTCCTTTCTTTCTTTGTCTAATCCCATTTTCCCTATCTGTGTTATTTCCCCCCATTTGCTAGTCCTCATTCCTCCTCCCAGCACCACCACCCCATCCCTTCCTTGCCAGTCAGGTGCCTGGCTGTCCCCACCTACCAGGGCCAGCTTGTAGGCAAGGGACCCAGATATTTCAGCTCCTTTAGAGATGTCTGTAATTCTAGGCAAATATGAAATATTCTGCAAATATGTATTGAGTGCTAATAACTATGTACTCTGCTGAGTGAAATATACAAACTTTCAAGAAGTTTGTCCTACAGAGGAATTTGCCATAGGATTTCCCTAATTAGCTGGCACCCCTAAAGGTTTTAACATGAGATCCATTTCACTGGAAGCTGTTATGGTACTACTTTTCATGCCTGCTATTTGCATCATGTATAAAGTGTATTCTCTAGAGTAATCTTTCTCAAACCTCACCATGCATACATATCACCTGGGGATGGTGTTAAAATGCAGATCCTGATTCAGTAGAGCTCTCAGTGATACCTTTGCTGCTGATGCACAGGCCACACTTTGAGCAGGAAGGATGTAGACTACCGTTCTCACCAGAGGTGCTGCTATCGTTTGAGGTGGGACCATCCCATCCACTATAGGTCACTTAGCACCTTGACCCCTGCCTGTTAGATACCTTTAATGCTCCCAGTCATTGCAGCAGCCAGCCACACCCTCACATTTGCAAATGCTTCTGTGGAGGACCACGCTCTGACAATTGGTCTGGGCGGTTATCCTCAGGATGGTTAGGCAGGTGCGAGCAAGGGTGCACAAGGAGGGAGCTGGGGGCCAGGTGGGGGCCTGTTAGTAGGCTGGACAATCAGGGCAGAGATACTGATTGCTGTGTCTTCTCTCCCCACAAGCCCAGAAGCTGTGGCTGCCCTGGCATCTCTGCAGCTGCCTGCAGGCCGCACCATGAGCCCCCAGGAGGTAGAAGGGTTGATGGAACAGACCGTGCGGCAGGTGCAGGAGATGCTGAACTTAGAGGCAGATGTGGCTCAGCACCTTTTGGCTCATTCCCACTGGGGTGCCGAACAGCTGCTGCAGAGCTACAGTGATGACCCCGAGCCTCTACTGCTGGCAGCTGGGCTGTGCGTGCCTCAGGCCCAGGCTACCCCGACACGCCCCGACCACTGCCCTGTCTGCGTCAGCCCCCTGGAGCCCGATGACGACTTGCCATCGCTCTGCTGCATGCACTTCTGTTGTAAGGTGAGGCTCTGCCAGCTTCCCTCCTGTCCTGGCTTTCCACCCTGATGCAATTCCTTGGGAACTCTTGGGTTCTAGCCTGACCTAGCAGTGTTGGATAAGTCTTAGTCCCTCTTAAACTAGTTTCGTCATCTGTAAGTGGTGCCACCTGCCTTGACACTTTGAAGGGTGGGTGTTAGGATCCAGTGATATATATCAGCAGTTCTTAAACTCTGCTGCATATTATAGGCACCAGGGGCTTTTATAAGTTCTCATGTTCAGTCTTTACCTTAGACCAGTTAAATCAGAATCTCTGGAGGTGAAACCCAGGCATCTGGAGTTTTAAAAGTGATTCCAATTATCAGCCAGGTTTGAGAACTGATATATATATGTAAAATATATGTCAAGGTACTTGGTAAATGAGAAAGTGTTATGAAATTGGTGTCGATTCTAGTTTATGGTTTCCATATCCCCATTCAAGTCCCCTCATCTCAGAGCAACATCACTTCTTTTATCATATACTCTCACTTAATACAAAAATAAAAAGAAATGGTAAATAACAGTAAATAACACAAAAGTAGAAGGGAGTTATGGGGAGTTAGGCTTGTGTCTGTGCAGTGGATGCAGAGAAGGTTGTAGACGGGGAGTGGGTCATCTTCAAAGGCAGGGAGTCGGGGGTGAGGTGCAGAGAACCTGGAGTACTGAGTGTGGTGTTCCCTGCTCTTTAGAACTGGTGCCAAGCCCAGACACATCAACTTAGCAGGAGGAGCGCTCCTTGTTGCCATGAATTCTAGCTGCCTCTCCCAACCACGTGTCCCCTGTGGTGGGTGATCTGGGACAGGTGCATTTGTGTGTGCGTGTGTGTGTGTGCACTCTCTTCTCCTTCCCTTTTGCTGTGCTCCTGTTATAGTTATTCCTCTCACTTAGTTGCTTATGCTCCCTTCCCCCAGGTTCTCATTTCCTTTTCACTTTCCTTTCTTCATTCAACTAATATTTCTCACTGACCTACTATGCATAGCACTGGGTGCTGGATGAGGGAGTGAAAAAAGTCCAAGCAAGAAATGACCAGAGAGTTAATAATAACAGCAGCTAACGTTTATGGGGCTCACTCTGGGCCAGGCATTGTGCTGTTTATGTGCATTATTTTATTTATCAAAATAGTTTTATAAGGTAGGTATTTTTATTATTCTCATTTTATAGATGACAGATGGAGGCACTTGGGGGTGACATAATTTGCCCAAAGTCAGGATTTGAATTTTGGCAATCTCACCCCAGGGCCCGCCCTCCACGCTTTTATGATAAAAAATGCAGGGAAGAAAACACAATTGGGTAATGTCATAGGACGTGATAAAGGTTAAGAGTGGGGCTGAGCGACTTGTACTTTCAATTGGGGAGGTCAGGGAAGGCCTGAGAGTGACTGTCCATGGGCAGAGGGTCGCAGATGGGGAACACA
Source organism: Indri indri (assembly GCA_004363605.1). Lineage (NCBI taxonomy): Eukaryota > Metazoa > Chordata > Mammalia > Primates > Indriidae > Indri > Indri indri. Next base: position 8,500 of record RJWJ010007248.1, on the reverse strand, counting down.
AGCACAGAGGAGCTGCTTGGTGGCTGAAGCACAGTACAGGGCAGGAAAGGAGGTTCAGGAGATTAACGGGGGCCAGGTTGGGTTGGGATTGGCAGATAGTGGATTTCATTTTACGGGAAGCCATGGTGGGTTTTAAGCAAGAGAATGATATATACATTTTTTAAAAGATCACTTAGGCCACCATGTGGAGAAACGGCTTGGATGGAGAAAAAGTGGAAGCAAGGACACTCATTCAGAGATTGTTGTACAGAGCGGCAAGGGATGGTGGTTGTTTTGGACTAGGGGCAGTGATCACACCTGTGCGCAACTGATAGGTGGACGGTGGATTTTGAATGTGGAAGGAAGTAGAGAGGCCTGGCTGGCATCACCCCGGGGGTAGAGAAGCAGGCCTAGGGTGCTGACCCTGGGGCACACCCCACCCTGTAGAGATGCAGAGACAGGAGCCTGAAATCAAGACTGAGAAAAACAGGCCTATTGAAAAAGCCCCAGCCAAGGAGGGCCCTGTGCATTAGTCACAGCCGAGTGGCGCAAACTGCAATGCAAGAGAAGTGAGAGGAGGGTGACGGGGGGTTCTGGAGCAGTTGGAGAGGGCCCCCAGGGCGAGCCTCCGTGGCAGGCAGCATTGGCAATGGGCAGGCACTCCACCTGGGCCAGACGACAGTGAAAAAAGCAGAAGAGGCTCCTTAGGGGGTATGTGTCGCCACACTGAGATACAAGGATATTTGTCCTACAGGGCAGTGTTTCCCTTCCTGAGCTGTGAGGGACCCAGGGGCACCTGTGTGCCTGTAAGTATGGGGTCTGAATTTGGAGAAATTTTCCCTGTTTTATCTCAAAAATGCAGGCAGTTTACATTTCAAATCACCAATTTGTCTGGGTTTGTTTCAATATAAAAAGGGTTTGGTTTGGTACTTTGCTTTGAGTAAAAATGGTCCAGTTAGGTGCTTCACATCATCCTGCAGCTTTGATACCACCAACACAGCTAGTCTCAGGGGGCTTAGAGCCATCATTTTGGAAAGCTCGGCCATAGGCAGTGTACGGGGCAGGGGTGGTTAATGGAGTATTTTGGGAGGCTTAGGCCGCTGCTCATGCTTATACCACATGGATGGCATGGGGGGGGTGGGGAGAGGAAGGCCATTGATCAGGGCAGGTTCTCGCAGTGGTTTAGGGGTGAAGGGATAATGACCTGATTAGGGCAGGGGAGTCATATGAGAGCAAGAGAAGAATTTGAGAGCCGTGAAGGTTCTGACGCTAGTGACTGGGGGGATGGCGGTGCCACTGGTCAGAGTTTGGGGAATTCAGTAGGCAAGTCTGTGGGAAGAGGCTATGTCTGTTCGAGGCATAAGTCTAGGGAGATGGGAGCATCAGGACAGAGTCATTGTAGATAAGCCACTGGAGCTAGGAGGGGAGACCAGAGCTGTGTCAGCAGTGTCGGGAGGCCAGCCACCCAGGGGGGAAAAGGCAGCCCTGTTCCCTAGGCCTCCTTTCTCTCTGACCTTCCTGCTCTCTCCATATCTTTCTTAGAACTTGACCCTTCTTCTCCTTTTTCTCGATTCTTTTTACCCATTCCCCAGTGTCTCTCCCAACAGTAATTAGGCGAGTACCCCAGCCCACACATCCTCAAAGACAACTGTAAATTGGGCCAATCTCAGTGAAACCCACAGAAGCTGGAAAGATTAGGGTCAGCTTTGAGGCTGATCTAAAAGCGAGCTTGTCTCTGGCCTTCCACATCGTTGGGGAGGGGTGAGGTGGGATGCTAGGTTAGTTACCAGGACGCCTTTCTCTGTGCCGCACCCATGCTGTCTCTGAGCAGCTCCTCCATTTGTCCCTCCCAGTCTTGCTGGAATGAGTATCTAACAACTCGGATCGAGCAGAACCTTGTCCTTAATTGCACCTGCCCCATTGCCGACTGCCCAGCCCAGCCCACCGGAGCCTTCATTCGTGCCATTGTCTCCTCGCCAGAGGTCATCTCCAAGGTATCTTCTCTCGTCTGAGAGAGGCTCCAGCGCAGAGCCAAAGGGGCAGGGCACAGGGAATGGGCTGAGCTGTGGGGTGCTGGGGGCCTGGACATGTGGCATCCTGGAGAGCCATGTCCTCACCTTGTGGCACCTATGGCCCCACAGTACGAGAAGGCACTCTTGCGTGGTTACGTGGAGAGCTGCTCCAACCTGACCTGGTGCACCAACCCCCAGGGCTGTGATCGCATCCTGTGCCGCCAGGGCCTAGGCTGCGGGACCACTTGCTCCAAGTGTGGCTGGGCCTCTTGCTTCAACTGTAGCTTCCCTGAGGTGGGTGCCCCACCCTGGTCGGCCCTGACCCCAACCAAGGATTCACACTCCTTCCCTGCTTGGCACCCCTGCCTGCCACACACACAGTGACTTGTCCTTCCTCAGCCTCTGCCACCCATTTGAGCTCTGTTCCTCCTCCTGGAGTGTTCCAGATATGACCTGTGTCTTCTCCCCCTCTCTCCCGTGCACAGGAGCACTGCTACCCTCAGTCAGGGCTCAACTGTGTCTCACCACCCTCTCTTGCTGTAGGCACACTACCCTGCCAGCTGTAGCCACATGTCTCAGTGGGTTGACGATGGTGGCTACTACGACGGCATGAGTGTGGAGGCCCAGAGCAAGCACCTGGCCAAGCTCATCTCCAAACGCTGTCCCAGCTGTCAGGCTCCCATCGAGAAGAACGAGGGGTGCCTGCAGTAAGAAGGGGGGTACTGTGGGAAGTCAGAGGGCAAGGGAGGAGGGGGTAACCTGGTAGAAGGAAGGGGCACTGGGCTCATTGTAAAGCTCAGCAAACAAGTACCATCCCTCACTTAGCATCCTCCAGTGACTTCCTTGATCTTAATGTTCCTTCCCCCACATTTAAGCCTGTACTCTACGGGGGAATTCAAAAGCAAGGGTGCATTCAGTAGGACAGGGTAAGATTAAGGAGACTGTCAGGACTGGGGAGAGGATGGATGCCAGGGCATCAGCAGTTGTACATCCAGGACCTTGGCATTCCTGGCATGCCCCTGCCCAGAGGCAGGAGTCCTCCAGCTAGCTTCCTCCATAGCATGACCTGTGCCAAATGTAACCATGGATTCTGCTGGCGCTGCCTCAAGCCCTGGAAGCCAAATCACAAAGACTATTACAACTGCTCTGCCATGGTAAGGGGCTGGGCACTGGGGAAGGGCAGAGGCAGAGCGGTTAGGAGGGCTGCTGCCACTGGGGCCTGCGCAGAGGGGGCTGTGTGTGCAAAGCTGTGTGGACAGAGGCTCCATGAGGGAGGACAGGGCTACCTGGGCCTACAGGTGCTGGGAATTCTATACTGGGAGGTCTGTTCACAGGGACCTTCAGCTCCAGAACAGGACTTCTCACACTGAGGTGGCCACAGGAGGGCTGGGGAGGGCTGGGCATTTTCAGGAGGCATCAGGGCAGTGTGGAGAGAGCAAGGACTCTGGAGTCAGAGCCTGGCTTCACTGCATGGTGTGTGGCTCTGGGCAAGTCAGTTTACTTCTGCAGGCCTCAACAGCATCTGTAAATGGGGATTAATAGGACCTACTCCCCGACAGTTATGAGGATTAAGTGAAAATAACCTGGGGAGAATGTAGAAAGGCGAATAATGGCTATTCTAATTATTAACTCTGTCCTGTCCAAACCAAGCACCCAGTAACCCTCTCAACGTGTCCTCACCAGGTTAGCAAAGCAGCTCGCCAGGAGAAGCGCTTCCAGGACTACAACGAGAGGTGCACTTTCCATCACCAGGCCCGGGTAAGCAGGGAGGAAACTGTGGGTAGCTGCATGGGGGTGGGGGAATGGTCCGAATTGGATGGGGTGGGGCTGCACTGCTGGTGCTGATGCACCTTCCTCTGCACAGGAGTTTGCTGTGAACTTGTGGAACCGGGTATCTGCCATCCACGAGGTACCCCCGCCCAAATCCTTTACCTTCCTCAGTGATGCCTGCCGGGGACTGGAGCAGGCGCGAAAGGTTGGTTGTAGCCGTAGCTGGTAGGGGAGGAGGGAGGTGCAGGGGTGTGCCAAGGGCTGGTGGGCCTGGCTGCTTTCATCTGACCTGCCTGGATGGAGGGAATGAGGAGAGGGCAGGTGGGGAGTGGAGGTGACAGCCCGGGGCAGGGAGAGCTGACTGGAGCTCCCCTAGGTGCTGGCCTATGCCTGCGTGTACAGCTTCTACAGCCAGGACACCGAGTACATGGACGTGGTGGAGCAGCAGACCGAGAGCCTGGAGCTGCACACCAATGCCCTGCAGATCCTCCTCGGTGAGCCCGCGCCACCCCTGCCTGGCAGTGCTTTCTCCTGCCCGCCTCTTCCCCTCTCTGAGCATCCCAGCCCCAACCTGACAGGTAAAACAGTGCCCCCACCTTCCCTTTGTCCTCTTCCTCTTTTTTCATTCTTCATAGGCTGCTCACCATCTGGCTTTGAAAGTTCAGGTCTAAAGCCTATGCTGTGAGGTGCCTGAGGGCACAGATGTTCACCTGCCATTTTCTTTGATTCTGGTCTATACCCTGCCCCTAGAGCGGGAGCTTGTTGAGAATGAGTGTCTAGAGTCATGCCTGGTACTTGGTAGATGTCCCGTAGGTGTTTGCTGAAGGAAGGAGTGGATGAGAATGGGAGAAGGGAGGGAGCCCCTGTGCCTGCCTCCTCTGCAGAGGAGACCCTGCTGCGGTGCAGAGACCTGGCCTCCTCCCTGCGCCTCCTGCGGGCTGACTGCCTCAGCACGGGCATGGAGCTGCTGCGGCGGATCCAGGAGAGGCTGCTGGCCATCCTGCAGCACTCCTCCCAGGTACCACCCCTGCCTTGACCTCTTCTGCCCCTGCAGGGACAGGGGTTAGGGTCCTCCTATGCCCTGGACAGCCCTGCCCTGGAATGAGTCCAGCGAGAGGGTTGAATGGATGTCTGGAGACGTGGGTGCACATCCCAGCTCCTGGGCCAGCCTGCTTGATGCTGCTGGACCCTGTCACTCAACCTCTTGGGCTTTCCTATAAAATAAAGGGGTTGGTTATCCCACATCAAAGGTTTTGGCCAGGTGCCCATCAGAATCACTTGGAGAACCTTTCCAGGCTCCACTTCCCAAACGTGGACTTAAAAATCCTAGAGTGGAGGCCAGAGGATGGGCTGACTGGCGTAAGGGGTCTCCCAGGCTCTTTCCAGCTCTAATACACTGATGCTAAGTGTAAAGTATGACTCCTGTCCTCGGGTTGCTTACTGAATTTGGGCAGAAAGGAATGAACACATACTGGGAGCACCTTCGACACAGGGTGGTGTGCCTCTCCGTCTACCCTGTATCCCTGGAGACCATCTGTGAGTTAAATCACACTAAGTGCTGGTTTGCCAAGTGCTGTGGTGAGAGGAGGTGGGAGCATTCCCAGCAGGAGCCTGGCTCTCAGAAGGCGCCAGCGAAGGAATGCTGGGCACCATGGGCGAATGTCCTCCACTCCCCGAGTCCTGTCTGCTTGCCAGGATTTCCGGCTTGGTCTCCAGAGTCCATCAGTAGAGGCCCGGGAGGCGAAAGGCTCCAACGTGCCCGGCAGTCAGTAAGTAGGGTAGGCAGAGCCTCGGAGCAGGCAGTGGGAGATGTCAGGCTTCCTCCAGGGCTGAACATGATGGTTCTCCCTAGGCCCCAGCGCCCCTCAGGGCTGGAGGTGGAAGAGGAGGAAGAAGAGGAGGAAGACGATGAGGACGATGTTCCAGAGTGGCAGCAGGATGAGTTTGATGAGGAGCTGGACAACGACAGCTTCTCCTATGATGAGGAGTCTGAGAACCTGGACCGAGAGGCTTTCTTCTTTGGTGATGAGGAGGATGATGACGATGAGGCCTATGACTGAGGAAGCAGGATGCAGGAAACACCCGGAGCGCCCCAGAGTCTCGGGGCTGAGGGGGCAAGAGTTCACCCGTCCCCACTGTCATGAGGAAGGGGATCCCAGTGTCTGCAGCACCTTCTTCCGTCTCCTGAATAAACTTTTTTTCACATCCTTCTCTGGAAGCAGGCTGGACAGCTTTACCAGGAGCCGGCTGGTTTCAACTGCCCTGGTCCCATACACACCCTACCCGTCATTCTTTTTTTTTTTTTTTTTTTTTTTTTTTTTCGTTTTTGAGACAGAGTCTCACTCTGTTTCGCAGGCTAGAGTGCCGTGGCGTCAGCCTAGCTCACAGCAACCTCAAACTCCTGGGCTCAAGCGATTCTCCTGCCTCAGCCTCCCGAGTAGCTGGGACTACAGGCATGTGCCACCACACGCTGCTAATTTTTTCTATATATTTTTAGTTAATTTCTTCCTATTTTTAGTAGAGACGGGGTCTCACTCTTGCTCAGGCTGGTCTCGAACTCCTGAGCTCAAATGATCCACCCGCCTCGGCCTCCCAGAGTGCTAGGATTACAGGCGTGAGCCACCGCACCCGGTCCCCTACCCCTCTTTCTTTACTGCTCTCTCTAGACTTCCAGACTCTTCTCTTCTCAGAGAAGGCCCAGAGCAGACCCATTTGACCTAGGCTGATAAAGGGAAGTGAAGGCTGATACGGTACAGGGCTAGGTGCAGACCCAGCCCAGCATCAGAGGAGACAGAGGGACGGCCTGCACCCTTGATGTTCTGAGGGTGGGGGGGCGGGCTGAGGGCGTTAGGTGTCTCTTGGTCTACAGACTTGTGAAGGGCCTCTCTACAGCTCAAAGTGAAAGGGTTGTTACTGAGGTCCTGCCCTACTCCACCCCACATACAGACATAAAGTTAGAATTTTAAACATACCTTTTAATTTGCTACTTGGGCTAAGGGGCAGGAATGGTACTAGAGCAGTGTCTGGGATCAGAAGAATTATATTCAGTGGGATTAAGTCAAGCGGTTGGGCCAGGGGAGGCAGCCACCCGCTCGGGAAGATCCGTCTCAAAGTATCGATCCAGTATGGCCTCCCCCTCCCCCTCTTCATAGTCCCACACCTGGAACCGCAAGCCATCTGCAGCTCCCCGGATCATGGCTGAAAGCACTGGGAAGGACGGGGAAAGGTGAAGCCGCCTCCCTTCCACACTCCCCCCATTGCCGCTTTCCTCCCCGTGCCCTTTTGGGGGTGGGCACTGTGCTCAGAGCCCACCAAGGAAGGAGCTGAGGGCTGGGTCAGCAGAACGCCAGGGAGGGAAGGGGTGGCCCTCTAGGACTCGGGGTGCTTACCTCGGCCAGACTGCGGGCGGAACAGGCACAGGATTCGCTTATTGAGGGCCACGGCCCGGCCCAGCTCATAGCCTACACCCAAGGATGGCTGGGTCACTTCTGCCACGACCACTGGGAAGAAAGGAGAGACTAAGGCACAATATCCGGGGCGCTTGGGGTTTCTAAGGGAGTGATGACAATGTGGCTGTGGTGAGGAGGGAACTCTGGGATCCTTCCTAGGTGTGGAGGCCAGGCATGTCCAAGGCATCTAACATTCTGGAAGAGTTTGCTGGTAGGAGGGAGGGCCACTCACCATCCGCCTGCTGCAGCCAGGCCAAGTCCCGCTCATGGATGAGCCTGTCACCCCCAGCAGCCTCCTCCCCTGTGGTTGAGGAAAAAGCTAGTCAAGGACATGCCCCACCCTGGTTCTCGGTAATTGTCGTATGCCCTCCCACATCCATATCCACCCTGCTCAGGGAAGGAGGGAGACCTGTCCTAGATGACCTCCAGGGGCCCACCCAGCATTAGGATTTCATCAAAAGGAGTGAGGAAATGGAACAGCCACAAGAAAAATTAACCCTGTGGAAGGTGGGATGTACGACGAGAGCTGAATGAAAATACGGAAAGGACCAACTCACTGGGGAGCAAAGTGATTAGGGAGAGGTGTGTGGGCACTTGGCCGAAGGTACAAGAGGCATCCTGGGGTCAGAGGGCAAGGGTCTCGGGTTCCAGCTCGATTCAGTGTTAATGCTTCAGGACACTGAGGCTCACCACCACCCACATCAGAGCAGAACCACTGTAGAGCTTGTTAAAAATACGGATTCGAAGGCTTTATCTCAGACTATCAGAATCTGCATTTTAAACAAGCTCCCTCAGATGACACATGAGCACAGAAAAGTGGATACACCATGCACCGGGACCTTTCCAACCCCCTAGCGATTTTGTTTTGTGATTTTTGTTTTTTTAAGATCTCCCAGAATTGCATTAGATCCCACAAATCATAGATCTGCTCTTGGGTAGGGTAAGGGGAAACCAATTAAGGTTTTCTGAGCAGAAGCACAAGACTTCTAGGCACAATTTTCAAACTGGAAGGGTCAGCAAGATTCCAGACCAATGTATCGAAGCTGCACTTGACAAAAATGCAGCAGCCAGGAGCAGAACACGTTAGTGGCTCACGCCTGTAATCCTAGCACTTTGGGAGGCTGAGGCGGGGAAATCACTTGAGCCCAGGAGTTGGACCCCAGCCTGAGCAAAAGTGAGACCCTGTCTCTACTAGAAATAGAAAAATTAGCTGGCATGGTGCACCTGTAGTCCCAGCTACTTGGGAGGCTGAGGCAGGAGGATCACTTCAGCCCAGGAGTTGGAGGTTGC